>LAPY01003092.1:7504-27672 GCA_000970635.1 Eragrostis tef | reverse complement strand
CGCCCCACCCGCCACTGCAAAGCCAAAAACCTAGTGGCAGATTTGAGGACGCCCACCACTGGAAGCCGTTAAACAATTAATTAAATGAAGAGTAATGGGGAAGGCCTATTGCCTTCACCGCGCCCCATTGTGATGTCGTCTGCTAGTACCGCCCGCCCACCATCTCCTTGCTGTCCTCCATCGCCGTCCACCTCCACCATCAAGCCCGCACGGAGCTGCCGCTGCCGCCCATAGCTGCCTCCGTGCTGCCGAGGAAGTAGAAGATTTGCAGGAGTCCTCTACTTGAACAGGAACGCCACCAGATTAGATCGAGTTGGGCTAAACCAAATCGGGAAATCCCCAAATGGATCCTTGGGTTAAGGGAACCGCAATGGTAGTTAACATAGTATTCTCTGTTTATAATTTTATAATTTATTTTGAGAGTTATTTGCATAATTCAACAGTATCTGATATATAGTAGCTTTAGTATAGTGGTATATGAATGCATGAAAAGATATCAATCACGTCTTTAACATATAGTTTTACACGAAGAAACTAAAAAGGCAATAGCAAGAATGAACCGATTTGAATAGTTTGAGTGATCGAGCAACGGTTTAACTGAGAGAGCTTAATTGGCATAAGTACACTACTCTTTAGACAAGCAGAACATAATTCTTTATTTTTGTATACAATGAAACGAGCTATAGCTTTTCATCTTGTAATGCATAGCACCCCATAGATCATGTACTCTTATGGTACATCAAAAATAAGGGCCACATAAACATAGTTCATCATCAGAAAGTCTGATTTCCATCTTATATGTTCCACACGATTTCCTACTTTAGAGAGTATCTGCACACGCAAAAGTTACCGTATATATATGTTAAAAAATACAAAGGTCAAATTTCGTACATTAATGGTAATGAGGTGCGCATTCCAACATTTGTTCCTTCCACCACCGGATCACGTGTACAAATCACACAACCATTTTCCACGCACCCTGCGTGTTCTTACCCAACACGGATTCATCACCTGCCAGCTTCAAAAACACTTTACCGCACCATATGATTAGATTTTGTTCATTCCGCCACGTCTTCCTACTGGCATCTGCCCACATGTCCAGTACTCCGAGGCACGACTGCAGCTCAAAGCTAACCAACAACATCTCCTCACCCTCCGCCGAAATCGAGGATGACCTTTATTACGGCGTAGTACTTGATTTCGTGCTCAAACCTGATCAGGGCAGCAGACTCCTGAATATTTCCCCGCACCGTCAGGCGAGGTTAGAGAAAGCTGGTTAATAAGCTTGCCATCTTTAGACAATGAAGTTGCCGCGCGCTTCAGGAGCATGCTGCCGCTCGCCGCACGGCTCGCTGACCTCCTTTCTGGTCCCGGTGCGCGTCCTCGATCGTCGCGGCGAACACCATTTCCTCCCTCACGGCTCCATAGCATAGCTCGCTGCTTCGGACCACAGCAATTACCTCCATCCATAGTCATGCGATGATTTGTGTGACGTTGGGACAAACCATTTGAGTTCGTATCATATTCTGAGCTAAGAAAAATGCGCAATCTTTCATTTTGAGATGCTTCTTGCTCCTGCAATTGTTAGTTAAGAATAAAATATAAATTAAGTTAAACGAATCTTTTGCTATTTTAGCCACGAATAGAGGTGGCTTTGCCTAAATAGCCTCGAAACATTGGGCTTCTCTAAGATAAGATGGTCACGAAACCAGTGCCGCTCCTCTATAGTGACCATTTTATTTTTCTCTGGACGGAATTGCCCTCATTATAATGGCCATTTATTCTTTATTTCTATTGCATAGTACACAATTGTATCCAGATTACAAGAAATGATTTCTCCTTCTAAGCATGTTTCTTGTGTTTACTTTTTTTTTCTAACAATTTGTGTTTACTTTATCTTAAAGCAATAACCAATTACAAAATTAAGCTCGGGCATGCGTTTACTCTCCGGTCACTGTAGAGGAGAACATGTGACTCCATTGAATTGATGCGAAAGCGTATATGTTTGTACCCCAAATATCGAGTATGAAGATTGTACTCCCAAATATTAATTATAAAAACACCATAAACTACTCCAAACGAAAAAAACAACTTTAATCTATTACTCCCTTCATTCTAAATTATAAGACATTTTAAATTTTAGGCATCACATTTGACCGTTCGTCTTACCTCATGGTTCGGAGCAATCCAGTCGTTAAGAGTAGCTGTAACACCCTGTTTTTCGAGAGAAATTTTTTCAAAATACTTTATTTGCCTTTTCCTCATTTCTATTTGTCTGCTAGTATTTTCTAAACGCTTATTTTGGTTCCTTTGCTATTTGTTTTGGTTTTCCTGATTTATCTCCCAGTAGAGAACATAATAGTAGTCTTGTTAGAAAATCAATTGACTTCAGAAGTGAGCCACGGCCAGCCTGCTTACACACACAGAGCCTTAGTCTTTTTCTTGCCCCAAACTGGACATTAGTCCTAGGACTTGGGCCGGCCAAATCCGGATGGGACGTGGCCCGAATGTTTGGCACGGCAAGTGGCACAGCCCGGCCCGATGGGATTTCGTACCGTGCCGGCCCGGCCCGAGCCGACGGGCCGTGCCGGGCCGGGTTTTTGGCATATCGGGCCGGCACGGCACCACGCTGTTACATGGGCCGTGCTCAGGCCAACACGGCACGAAGGCAGCCTGGCGGCTTGGATTTGGCCCAACAGTGTGTTCTTGTTAAGTTCTTAGCCAACGTTATTTTTGTTATTTTGATCGTATTTCAAAATACAAACTTGTATAGATTTTGCATATGTGATCGAAATTTGATAATTCTTTTTTCTATAATCTTCAAAAAATCATCTCTATCGTGTGAAATCTTTGTATTCAAATTTCTCTAGTTTAATTTTGTACTGATCAATCAATACACTATTGGTCACTATTCACCATTGTCTTCAATTTTTTGTTAATCCCCAACCAATTTGAATTTTTAAGTAATTTTTTGTATGGATGTAAAACTTCTACATATCTACACATAAGAATTTTGTATAAATTGTTTTGTTGCACTTAAACTCATGTATGTTTGAATTGCTCCACATTTGTCTCAAAAGCTCATAATTTCTATATTGTTTAGTAAATTTTGAACACACATTCATGAAAAAATAGTCAAAAAAAAATTCTAGAAATTGTAGAGGTTGGTATTGACTTAGAACACTTCCACACCAAAATAGAGTTCAAAATTCAATATATTTTTGGAGATAAAAATTGTAAAAGCTTACTTTTCCTTTGTTTTTTTTTGTCGCACTCAAAGTATAATGATTTTGGAACTCAAATTTAATATGCACATGTAATAGATCTGTTTTAAGATATTGTAATTTTGGTGAAATTTTTAAAATAATTTTATCCATGTAACATTATAAAAGAATAAATTTAAACAACAAAAATATGCATTCTCTACACTAAAAACACACTTGGGCTTCCCCTGCTTTACAGTTTTTTTGGCACGGTCCGACGACGGCGTCTCGTGCTCTGTGCCGTGCCTGGACCGCATTTTTATCATGTCGGGTCAGACCGGCACGGCACGACGTGGCCTGAGGAGCCGTCATGGCACAGCACGGAATGGCCCGAAGCTTGACCGGGCCGTGCCGTGCCGGCCCGAGCACGGCCCTGAGTCCGAGCACCATCTGGACATTGGGTTGTCGTATGAGTTCAGACACCGGCAGCTGTTCTGCTCCAGTGAGTAGTGTTCAGTTCCTGCGCGTACTCTAGCAGTAGCCACATCGAACGGCGAAGCACGTTGGAACTCCACAGCTTTAAGTCATAGCCGACCTATATCAGTCTAATCCGATTCCTAGGCTAGAGCCTCAGCAACAGCAGAAGTTCAAGCTCTGTTCGTCCATTCGGGGAGCTCACGGTGAGCTAGTTCTTCCCCAAGCCGTTGCATCCTCTTAATCCAAAACTAGGTTCAATCGTTGAGCTACAATAAAAATCAGTTTCTCCTTCGAGTCTCGCATGCACTACAGGATTCATGGCTGTTCTAATTTGCTGATTTGTTGCCGGAGCCGAACGGAAACGCAGTCGTGCTGATGTCCCTGTCCACCGGGCAAGCAACGGCCGCTCCGCTCGATCTCCCCATCTACAACGCTGCTGTCCGCGCCGCCGCGTAGGAAGCTCGGGCCTGATGCTCTGAGCGTTCCCAAGTTTGCCGTCTCGCCGCCTCCAGCGCCGGTGAGCTGTGACGCCGAGCCGCTCGTCGCGCTGCCCTGCCGCGTTGCCGCCAGCCACATGCCGCAGTCCGTGTCACCTAGAAATCCCACAAATGGGATTCTAGAGAGAGAGAGAGAGAGAGAGAGAGAGAGAGAGAGAGAGAGAGAGAGAGAGAGAGAGAGAGAGAGAGAGAGAGAGAGAGAGAGAGAGAGAGAGAGAGAGAGAGAGAGAGAGAGAGAGAGAGAGAGAGAGAGAGAGAGAGAGAGAGAGAGAGAGAGAGAGAGAGAGAGAGAGAGAGAGAGAGAGAGAGAGAGAGAGAGAGAGAGAGAGAGAGAGAGAGAGAGAGAGAGAGAGAGAGAGAGAGAGAGAGAGAGAGAGAGAGAGAGAGAGAGAGAGAGAGAGAGAGAGAGAGAGAGAGAGAGAGAGAGAGAGAGAGAGAGAGAGAGAGAGAGAGAGAGAGAGAGAGAGAGAGAGAGAGAGAGAGAGAGAGAGAGAGAGAGAGAGAGAGAGAGAGAGAGAGAGAGAGAGAGAGAGAGAGAGAGAGAGAGAGAGAGAGAGAGAGAGAGAGAGAGAGAGAGAGAGAGAGAGAGAGAGAGAGAGAGAGAGAGAGAGAGAGAGAGAGAGAGAGAGAGAGAGAGAGAGAGAGAGAGAGAGAGAGAGAGAGAGAGAGAGAGAGAGAGAGAGAGAGAGAGAGAGAGAGAGAGAGAGAGAGAGAGAGAGAGAGAGAGAGAGAGAGAGAGAGAGAGAGAGAGAGAGAGAGAGAGAGAGAGAGAGAGAGAGAGAGAGAGAGAGAGAGAGAGAGAGAGAGAGAGAGAGAGAGAGAGAGAGAGAGAGAGAGAGAGAGAGAGAGAGAGAGAGAGAGAGAGAGAGAGAGAGAGAGAGAGAGAGAGAGAGAGAGAGAGAGAGAGAGAGAGAGAGAGAGAGAGAGAGAGAGAGAGAGAGAGAGAGAGAGAGAGAGAGAGAGAGAGAGAGAGAGAGAGAGAGAGAGAGAGAGAGAGAGAGAGAGAGAGAGAGAGAGAGAGAGAGAGAGAGAGAGAGAGAGAGAGAGAGAGAGAGAGAGAGAGAGAGAGAGAGAGAGAGAGAGAGAGAGAGAGAGAGAGAGAGGGGGAAGGATTGCGGCCTTGCGGTCTGCGGCGGCGGCGGCCAGGGTCTGCAACGCCGATACATTTTTCTTTTTTGGGGAGGGAACCCCGTTTATACATGTGGCTATTAGCCATGTTCTGTTGGGCCAGCCGCTGCCCCACAAGCCAAAGGCCCATTAACCTGTTTTTAAGATTCAGTTTGGTTCTCCAACGTGAACTAGTTTGAATGGATTTCAAATAGATCAGTTTAGGTTGCCTTCGATTAGTAGCCTGTTAACACATGCCAAACCCGTACTAGTGTTGCTCCGAGCAGAATGTTAACTTCCCTTGTCTAATACCCATATCCCTTAGAGCTAATAAGAAAAATTCTAACTGAGAGATGTGTTGCCGTACAACTCTAGGCATGTATTAAATTAAACTACCCTGCGCTCACCCATAGCAATATGATGGCCTAGTAAAACCTTTTATCTTGACCCCTGGAATTTACCAAGCATAAGTGCTAGCACATTTCTGTGTGGACAACAATAGCTCCTGGAACCCATCCAAACCTAGGGCCTACTTTCTTTTTAGAGTTCTTTCTATTTTTTATTATTGTTGTATTCCTTTTTTTATATAATTTGAGTGCTTTAGCTTTATTGGCTATTTTGTTCTACACGATAGAATACGAGGGGTCGCACCGGGAGGTCAGAAGGTTTGAGCAAGAAGGCAAGTCACACTCCGATCAATCATGTAGCACATATGATTACTTATATTTGCATTGAGGATTCTCTTTGATTTAGTCGTGGTCGTAGGATCATGGATATGAATATGATAGAGGTTCCAAACCTAGTATGCATGAAATGGCCAACCTATCCACATTAGCCAAATGAGCCGAGAGATAAACTTAGCTGGAAGTGAAACAATTAGCAAATGGTATGAGGTATGACTAGGATAAGGTTAATATGAAGTTATCATTGTTGTAGCGATGATCTATGTTTGGGGGATGGATGGTGGTTATGTTGAGGTGGGAATGTGATTAGACGCACATGTACCTTTGTGGTTATATGGCTTGTCACTACATTGAAAGACATGAGAAATGGTTAGCTAAGTCATGATAAAAACATAGTTTCGTTCAGCCATGAGGACCGACTTGACAGACATGGTTCATAGCAGTCTTACAACAGTGTAGCCGAGGCTGCCCATGTAAGGCGAATTAGCCCTCGGCTAAGTCTGCATTCATTGCTAAGATGGGACATGTCATGCCTCAGAGTGAAATGATGTGAGAGAGAAGCAAAGAGTGAGGATAACTTGTTGTACCTCTGCCTACTGGCATGTTATCTCCGATAATGTACATGTCAGAGATATCCTATGGGTAAATATGGAGAGGCTCTGCAGAGTTTATTTAAAATCATTTGAATGTCGTACTTCCGGTTATTGAAGCTATGTTTATGGGTGACTCCAGTTTCATGCCTATGTTTAATTACTTATTCTTCATTATGATATTGAATTAGAAGGTTGGGCGGCCGATTGTTGTTGTGGTGATCTCATTCACTAATGACCATGTTGTTACTATACTAAAGTTATGTCTCACATTTATCATATTCCTTTATTGATATATTTGCAAGCCCTATAGCCTGGTAGTTGATATTTTACCTACTTTGATCTCGTGTGGCTTGTTACGTAAGTACTCACTCTTACTCAATTTGATATCAGCTGGTGAAAGTGAGAATGAAGGAGGGCCTTGTGATGATAGTTGGGCTCAAGAGTATTATGTTGACGATCTTACATTCCACACTTGAGCTTCTGTATTTGGTGGTTCTTTTAGATTTTTCTGCTGTTGTGCTTGTGTAATCTAGAAGGTTGTGAAACTCTATTAAGGTTAACTTGTATAATAACTTTGTAATGACCTAAGTTTGAATCTATGTGTACTAAAATGTGCCGTTTTGCATAAATATCATCTTGTGAGCAACTTATATGGCTCACAAGGTGGGCCTGTCATAGTAGCAAAATCCCCACCCTTTGGAGATAAAAATGCATAGATTGAGAGGTGGATAGATCAATTGTCGGTGCAAATAGATCGGAGAGAATTCAAGCTATGCCATTGCGACCACAGCTATTCGAACCAAGTCGTGTTGCCCCATAACGTTTTCAAATCTTATTCCGTCAGCACCATGTATCTGTTGCGATTGTGCATAATCTTTTCGAATCTCATTCAGTGAGCACCATGTTTTGTCTCGCGATGTTGCACATTGTTCTCGAATTTCATTCCTTCTTAAAAAGCACTTGCATAATGTTCTCGAATTCCATTCCTTCAGCACCATGTTTCTCCTGCGATTGTGCTTGACAACCTGGAATCCCAGACTCGCCAACTGACCACCCGGTCCCACATATCTCCTCTCTCTCTTTCGCCACACTTGTCTGTCGTGGAAAGCATTGTTCGTTCCAGACACCCATATGCCCCCCCTGCGGCGATGACGCACCGGGTGATGGAATTGGTTTTGGCGCGGCGCGGATCAGCACAAGGATCGCCACTTCTTCTTGGCATCTGAGGCGGCGCAGACGGCACTCGCTCTACATCCCTCTCACTCAGAGATAGTGAGAGTCCAGGGATCCCCTGTTCTTCGTGGCGGCTGAGAGTTACATTGGCCGATCGCTGATGGCGCAGGAGGGCGCTTCGCCGTTGCTGGAGAAGGTGTACGTTCCAGGCTGCCCAGGGTGCGATTACGACCGGAAGAAAAACCTCCATCAGGGGTTGCCGTACAGGGAGTTCTTGTATGTCTGGATGATCTGTCTAGCTACTGGTACGGAATTCTGTTCTCCAAACTCGTCTCTTTATACAGTAGGAAAGTGTATTTTATTTTTGTTCTTCGCGTTGTTGCACTCAAAATTCGAAATTTCGAGGGGATTTGGACGATCAGATGAGTGAAGACTGAAGAGAACACAGATCGATTTTCTTAGACTCAGTTATGATTCTTCAAACTCTGGGAAAGGTTCTGGACTAAGGATCTGATCTTTTACCATAGCAAGTGCCTGACAAGATCTCCAAACGGGTTGTTGGCAAGGCACAAATTATGCAATTATTTCAAGTTCTTGCTTCAGTGGCTGAATAACTATTTTAGACGCTAGTCGGTATTTGGGCGATTATTTCTGTTGCTTTAACGTTCTGCATGTTAAATACAGCTGATTGCTACCAAAAATGATTTACATGGTAGATGGTACCGTACATTTGTTATGCAATATTGACATCTGAAAAGAACTGAACTCTGAATATGCTTAATAATTTCAGGATTGCTTACCATGATTTTTCATCAATTCTTTCAAGCTGCGGTCAGGACTGTTTATGATACCACAGCTGGGGCTTCCCCTGCTTTACAGTTTTTCTTCCTTAAAAAAAAAGTAGTACATGACTTGTCTAGTGCCAACAGTATTACGAACTATCTGGCTTCTGAAGACAAAGTATAAAATATTTGACAAAAGTTTCAAATCTGAGAAGTGCATAACACAACGAAGACAGGACAACATCCCAAGTTTTCTGATTTGAAGCCAAGTGGACTATTATTATATGGTTTAAGGTTTTCACCATCGCTTTCCACATCAGCATGTTTTACTGTTGACTACTGCACATCTATGTACTGACACCCTGCCTTCCATTTGCCTAAATAAATGTTGCCATCAGGAAATACTGATCTAAAACCATTATTGGCAAACTTCTAACTCGTGACTGTAACCATTCTTTCACTGCATTCCCTTTCCCATAATCAGTGCTTCTAATTATTTCCTGCCCTTTTCAGCTCTACCAGTGTCATCGTTGTTCCCCTTCTTGTACTTCATGGTATGTATGTGTGGGTCATCTTATCTTGGTTATTCTAGAGATTTTTTTGATCCAATAATTTTTCTTTCCAAGTCATTTAGGATATTTATGTTATATGACCAATAATAAACAACCTACAACAGTTTGTGAAAACTCAGTCTGTTTGAGTTCCTTTTCTATTTAAGGAAACATATGCTAACAAGATTTAAATGTTACTCCTCAGATAAGAGACTTGCATGTCGCAAAAAGAACAGAAGATATTGGTTTCTATGCCGGTTTTGTGGGTTAGTTCCTTATAAATTTTTGCTTCAAATTTCAGACAGTTTAGTATGATATTTTGAACATTCTCTCGATGTTTTCAGGGGCATCATTTATGTTTGGTAGATTCTTGACATCAACTGTTTGGGGGATAGCAGCAGATCGTATTGGCAGAAAGCCAGTTGTCATCGTTGGCACTTTCTCAGTGTTAGTAAATATTTTTGCGCCACAAGTATTGGTTGCTTAAAAATATTGTTTCGCCTAACCTGTCTTCAGTGCCTTTTCTTTATTCCGTTAGCCTCTAATGTAATTCTCGTTGATATCTCAGGGTCATATTTAATACTTTGTTTGGGCTTAGTACCAGCTATTGGATGGCAATAGCGACGAGATTTCTCCTTGGTGCTTTAAATGGTTTGCTTGGACCAATTAAGGTATGGTGAAATTGAAACCTGTTTTATGCTAGGTGTAGTACAACTGATGGCTTTATGCCACAATTTTGCAGGCATATTCCATTGAAGTTTGCCGACCTGAACATGAAGCTCTGGGGTTATCACTTGTAACTACTGGTGACATTTTTACTTTTCTTGTTAGGTTATCTATTCTGATGTTAAATTTCTTATAACTTTAGGTAAGCACAGCTTGGGGAATAGGTCTGATCATCGGTCCTGCTCTTGGAGGCTACCTGGCACTGGTACCGTAGAGAATGTAACATTACTGAACTATAATTAGCTGTGAAAGTTTTAATAAAGTTCTATGTCGTGCTAGCCTGCAGAAAAATTTCCAGATGTCTTTTCACATGATTCATTTTTTGGAAGGTATATTTTACTCTAAGTAACTAGATTAATTATCATCAATACAACATGTGAAGACTTAAATTTGTTGGATAAATGACAGGTTCCCATATTCCTTACCATGCATGTGCACATCAGTGTTTGCTGTTGCTGTTCTTGTAAGCTGCATATGGATGCCAGTATGTGAGTTTGCACTTGTATTAACTTCTTGAGTATGCATTCATTATAATTGCTTATGTCCGTGATCATTCTTGAACAGACCCTCAGTATGATTTCATTGCACTTCCAGAAGAAATACCGAACAAATTATGATGGAACACTCGTAGTTGTTGTATCCTGTTAACTTCTGGTAGTCAGAAATTTTCTGATGCTGTCTTGATGGACAACAGTCTCTATATTCTTTTTAAAGTCGCATTGTTCGCAAAATTGTTGGATCAATCTGCTAACCAAATGCTTTAAACATACACATACCATTCACAGTGTCACTATTTTATATAGATATGATGTATTTTTCAACCCAAGATTCCTATATATTAATAATTAGAATTTGGTGCCAATTTTAGTCTTTCAGCATTTGAACCTATATCCGGGCGAGACTGTGCTATTCTCCATCTGGATACCATTTTATTTATTTTATCTTAAAAAATACATTATTGTGTGTATGTGAGGAAAAGTCGATGGTTTAAATTATCTCATTACCCTCACATCATATTATCCCTCGAACTGTTCTTTATCAGTTCTTAGTAATCTTTCTCACATGTATTTTAGGAGACATTACACAAGCATAAAGTCCGTAAAAGTGGATATCAAAGGGTTGAATCTTTAGAGGACCATACAATGATTGACCCAGAAGAGAAGGTTGAACAAAGTGCTAGTTTGCATGATAAGAAGAGCTTATTCAAAAATTGGCCATTGATGTCATCCTTAATCATCTATTGTGTCTTCTCCTTTCACGATATGGCTTATACAGAGGTACTGGTTTATTTTGTACATTTTTTAAGTATGAAAACGTGATGGATCTATGCCTTGTTCACATCTTTTGATGGTAAAAATATATCAATAGGCACAGTTGATTCCCTTTTTATTCAATTGAGACACGAACCAAACTAGTGATCTCAGATTTAACTCATCAGAGTATTCCACATTAAGATGGGACACTATAGTTGTGAATATCAGAGTATTTTAATGTTAATTAAGTTTGGAGTTATGAAAGTGATTAAGGGCTTCCATGAGGATCTATTACTAAAATAAAAATACTGTACCGAATACTGGAACTTCCAAGCATCTCGTAGTTTTCGCAAATAAAGTTGATGTTTTGGTCTCCAAACAATGGAAATTATCGACAATAAAAATAAGGATTAAAATGGTTTAGCAGCCAAACAGACCTCATTTTTCTTTTTATTATTTATTATGTGTTCAACTCAGTGTTAATAAAATGCAATTATAACTGAGTATTACAATGTTATAGCCTATAGTACAGACTTCCTTAATCAAAACAGGAAAAACGCCACGACTTGCTACACAATTCATTGGAACAAAAGGCTTGCACAGTAACATCAGGAAGTTCAACTTATGGTGCAAAATGATAAATCTATTACTGCATTAAACAACCTATATATAAAAAAATGATTCTGGGTTCATAGAGTGTACTAATGCCTTATAAAATCAATTGCAGTTGTTCTCTCTATGGGCCGAAAGTGACAAGAAGTATGGTGGGCTTGGTTTATCTTCTGAAAATGTAGGTCAAGTCCTTGCAGTTACAGGTAACATTTCTTTTGGTATTATCCCCGGTGTTACATGACCGTGTTATGTGCTGACCGTCCTGTCCAAACTGTAGCTTCTGTATCCCAATAAGTACAATAAAAGCTATATCATCTTGGACAAATGTAGCAGGTCATCACACATATAGTGGAAAAATTAACATTATAATTTGCTCCTGGACAAATCTCCAAGCACTTCCTTTAACCCAGCTCTCATCTTGCTATTTACTGATAAATACATCACTCTTTTATTCGCCATGTCAAAATCAACTTCACTTTCTTTTTTTATCAAAGACTCAAAGTTGATATATCACATGATATTGCTCCTTCCATTTCAGGTGTCAGTCTTCTTGTATTTCAACTTTGCATATATCCTCGGATTAACAAAGTTCTAGGACCTGTCAAGTCTACACGGGTTGCAGCTGTAAGTAAAACCTCCTACTAATTAATTAACGGATGTGCTTCTTCTGGCTACATGTATTAATTGGTGCCTAATTTTGCAGGTTTTGTGCATACCCATTCTTTTTGCCTATCCCTATATGACATATCTATCACCACCTGGACTATCAATCATTCTGAATATTGCATCAGTGTTAAAAGTAAATCTAAGTGTGAGTTTCTCTATCATCTTAACTTCCAGAATTAATTCTGTATCTGGATGACATTTTTATATCCTCGAGCACCACTTGTGTCCACCCTGTGTTATTTATTTTCATCCGTGATATGCTGTTTCAGGCTACCATCATTACGAGCATTTTCATCCTTCAAAATAATGCAGTGGTATGTTCCATAATTTTAGATCAATCTCAACAGCATTTCATGAAGTCCACTGTGCTAGTATGCAACTGTTTGATGACCTTCCAAATATACTATTACTAACAGCCTCAGGACCAAAGAGGAGCTGCAAATGGACTATCTATGACAGCAATGTCTTTATTTAAGGCAGTAGCTCCTGCTGTTGCTGGCATGATGTGAGTCTACTTTGTTCCTCATATCTTCAGAGAAATATTTCGCAAGCTTCGAGTTAAAATGAATTTACTGCTTTAATTTCTACTTCAACAACTGTATTCAGAATGTGGTTGAAGTTTTAAAGATACAAACATAGAGAGAATTAATTTAGAGGACTTCTTTACTTCTAGATCTGACTGCAAAAGCTCCCCTGTTCCTTGTAAAACGATCCTACCAATATATAAGTTCTAACACTGGTGTTATTGATAACTAATACGACCATACATGGTATTATTAACTCCCATAGTTTCATGAAATGTAGTAGTCTCATATTTTCATGAATTGTAGTTGTCTCATAGTTTCATGAATGAGCTGATATATCAGACTTTAAACATTAAGGTACCTGTTAAAGCAGTTTTATACTCAATTTATGGCATGTTTTGCGTCTTCCTTACTCAATCCTATAAATACAGGTTTTCATGGGCACAGAAACGCCAGCAGTCTTTCTTCTTTCCAGGTACTAAACTCTTATACGTGCTCCATTCACATGCTATATTTTTTCATGTCTTTATCCATATTTTACTCAATGTATCATTAGATGACAATGACCATCTAGAACATTAGAAATTATGGAACTGTATTAAGTAAATTTTCCGAGTTTTTTAAATATAATTGTTCCCATGTACAAAATATGACTGTACCAAGGGAAAATGCAAAATTATTTTTTGATTTGGGCATGTGTGTAGAACTTCGTGCGAAACGTAGAGATTATTAGAATACAAGAAGATGGTTTAATTTTTTATTTGTTATGATTCGAAGTACATTCAGTGGTGGTGATAGTACATTATAAGGGAAAATTTGTTGTGGCACACTAGAAAAATTCTGGGTTCATAGAGTGTACTAATGCCTTATAAAATCAATTGCAGTTGTTCTCTCTATGGGCCGAAAGTGACAAGAAGTATGGTGGGCTTGGTTTATCTTCTGAAAATGTAGGTCAAGTCCTTGCAGTTACAGGTAACATTTCTTTTGGTATTATCCCCGGTGTTACATGACCGTGTTATGTGCTGACCGTCCTGTCCAAACTGTAGCTTCTGTATCCCAATAAGTACAATAAAAGCTATATCATCTTGGACAAATGTAGCAGGTCATCACACATATAGTGGAAAAATTAACATTATAATTTGCTCCTGGACAAATCTCCAAGCACTTCCTTTAACCCAGCTCTCATCTTGCTATTTACTGATAAATACATCACTCTTTTATTCGCCATGTCAAAATCAACTTCACTTTCTTTTTTTATCAAAGACTCAAAGTTGATATATCACATGATATTGCTCCTTCCATTTCAGGTGTCAGTCTTCTTGTATTTCAACTTTGCATATATCCTCGGATTAACAAAGTTCTAGGACCTGTCAAGTCTACACGGGTTGCAGCTGTAAGTAAAACCTCCTACTAATTAATTAACGGATGTGCTTCTTCTGGCTACATGTATTAATTGGTGCCTAATTTTGCAGGTTTTGTGCATACCCATTCTTTTTGCCTATCCCTATATGACATATCTATCACCACCTGGACTATCAATCATTCTGAATATTGCATCAGTGTTAAAAGTAAATCTAAGTGTGAGTTTCTCTATCATCTTAACTTCCAGAATTAATTCTGTATCTGGATGACATTTTTATATCCTCGAGCACCACTTGTGTCCACCCTGTGTTATTTATTTTCATCCGTGATATGCTGTTTCAGGCTACCATCATTACGAGCATTTTCATCCTTCAAAATAATGCAGTGGTATGTTCCATAATTTTAGATCAATCTCAACAGCATTTCATGAAGTCCACTGTGCTAGTATGCAACTGTTTTATGACCTTCCAAATATACTATTACTAACAGCCTCAGGACCAAAGAGGAGCTGCAAATGGACTATCTATGACAGCAATGTCTTTATTTAAGGCAGTAGCTCCTGCTGTTGCTGGCATGATGTGAGTCTACTTTGTTCCTCATATCTTCAGAGAAATATTTCGCAAGCTTCGAGTTAAAATGAATTTACTGCTTTAATTTCTACTTCAACAACTGTATTCAGAATGTGGTTGAAGTTTTAAAGATACAAACATAGAGAGAATTAATTTAGAGGACTTCTTTACTTCTAGATCTGACTGCAAAAGCTCCCCTGTTCCTTGTAAAACGATCCTACCAATATATAAGTTCTAACACTGGTGTTATTGATAACTAATACGACCATACATGGTATTATTAACTCCCATAGTTTCATGAAATGTAGTAGTCTCATATTTTCATGAATTGTAGTTGTCTCATAGTTTCATGAATGAGCTGATATATCAGACTTTAAACATTAAGGTACCTGTTAAAGCAGTTTTATACTCAATTTATGGCATGTTTTGCGTCTTCCTTACTCAATCCTATAAATACAGGTTTTCATGGGCACAGAAACGCCAGCAGTCTTTCTTCTTTCCAGGTACTAAACTCTTATACGTGCTCCATTCACATGCTATATTTTTTCATGTCTTTATCCATATTTTACTCAATGTATCATTAGATGACAATGACCATCTAGAACATTAGAAATTATGGAACTGTATTAAGTAAATTTTCCGAGTTTTTTAAATATAATTGTTCCCATGTACAAAATATGACTGTACCAAGGGAAAATGCAAAATTATTTTTTGATTTGGGCATGTGTGTAGAACTTCGTGCGAAACGTAGAGATTATTAGAATACAAGAAGATGGTTTAATTTTTTATTTGTTATGATTCGAAGTACATTCAGTGGTGGTGATAGTACATTATAAGGGAAAATTTGTTGTGGCACACTAGAAAAACATGGTTTCGGGCACAGCACACCGCAACTCGCGATATTAGGCACAACACACTGCAAATTTGTGGCTCTTTGTTGTGGCACACTAAATCAAAGGGATGTGATATTTTCAACTGCTTTATCTCATTACAAGAAATGCATTACAAATTGAAACTCTGCACAACTATACATTGTTGCATTCTTGATCTATGTGTTTTTTTTAGATTTTTTCTCAACTGTTCATATAACTTTTCATTGAAAACAATCTATATTTTTCAACCAAACTATGTGAAAAGTTGAAAAAAAACATCTACAAAAAATCGCATGGTTAGAGAATGCAACACTTTATCTTTGTGCAAAATTTCAACTTCTAATGTATTTTGTACAAAGAGATCGAAAAAGTTGAAAATATCACTTCGTGCTGTTTTAGTGTGTTGTGGGTAAGAACCACAATTTTGGAGTGTGTCTGAGCAAAATACAAAAGTTGCGGTGTGCTGTAACCGAAACCACGTCTTTCGAGTGTGTCACAACAAATTTTTCGTACATATAACCAGTTATACATAGATGTAACATTGGTGGTTCCTCTTTTTCTCTTCTTTCTTCATTTTCCTGTGTATATGGTATTTCCAGAAACAGTCACTTAACATAAATTAATTCCTATTGGATTTCCCTTTCTTTCAATGTTTCTACACAAATGGCTTTTGTATTCAGTAGTCACCATTGGGATGTAAAAGGGTCTGGGGCTTGCATCTTGTTGACATTGACAGTTTGTCAATGTTTCCTCTGGCCTGCTCTTACTTCAAAATAGTAATTGATGTCTTTAAATTGGGGTGTTTTGTAGAGATTTATTCATAAATGGCGAATACCACTTCTGAGCTACCTTAACTTTTGAAAGTTTCAACTGTTTTAGAGATCATACAAGATTTTTTTTAACTGAGATCATACAAGATTTTGATTTAATGCAATGTTAATTTTGCTTCCACATACAGGTGATCAGATGGTGTTCTTTCTTCTGAATGTCGTCGAGTTTCTTGGGCTTGTTCTCACATTTGAACCTTTAATGGCCGTATCAGAGCCACATGATACAAGCTAGGATATCGTATATCAGATGGCCAGTTACGAGTTCTACACTTACCAAAGAAAAGGGCACAAGCGCTGTCCGTACTAAGGATTGCTGAAGAGTTAGCTCTTTTATTCGCATCACTGTATAGATTTGGAAGAATTTTAGCCAAGAAAATATGTTGTGTTCTGATAGTGACAAGAAAATATTTGCAACTTAACAATGCAATGGGGAAAAATATGAAAATTGTCTAAACTTGTCGTTTTCTTGGAGTCGTGTTCTGATTATGACAAGTTTTGTGCTTACAAACAAGTAGAATTGTTAAAAAAAAGACTTTTTCGGATTTGGTTGAACATACCATCAAATATATTAGCAGTTCTGTGACAAGAATATGGTTACAAATATGTATTTACATGCATGCAAGATCACAACGGCTCTTTCTTCATATCGAGCCAGAGAAGCAGCCTTCGAGGCCGCCCCAAAAACCTAGCCTTCCATGCAGGCTCTTCACTTTCATAAACAAATCCACATTTTTGGTAAAGTTTTTGTCCTGCTACATTGTTTATGGCGACATGGACGTACAGATCAGTTATGCCTGCCAAGTTTTTTCAAGCACACGCAATTTTGACATAAGAATTGTGGTACCACTGATCAAGGGACAAAGTTCTAGGGCAACAGTCACAGTGAAAAAAAGTAGGTATTCTCTGACAAATAAGAAGAGGTATGTACTTTCTTCTTATTTAATGATGCAAATAACATTCAGTGAATAAAAAAAATGACATGATCTTACCCCATTCACGAGCTAGTGTTTTAGACTTGTCAACCAATGCGTAGCCTAACCCATTTCTCTGAAGCTCCCTAGTAACACAGACATTGCTTAGGTATGCTCTTGTGTGGTAATCTTCATTTACCTATGAACATTGATCAAGAACAAAAAGATAATTAAACTCCTTGATCAAGATATAAATAATATGCCGTATATTTATGATTAATTAGCTGGAAAAGATTTTGACAGTCCACACAGGTATTCAGGTGAGTACAAAGCCATTACTGTACAGTAAATAGAGTCTAGTGAGGTTCCACTTTATCATCCGACAGCACCCAAAAGATAGTAAAAGCAATTTCAACAATGTCAGTTACATCAAAGCAAAGAACAACTTTTATCCACCAGCATTCTCGAACCAAAAGCAGCAGTTAACCTTACCCCGGGCCTTTGACCAGTCAATTCATCTGGCAGCCAAAGACACTGGTTAAGGTCTAAACTGCCAACTACTACTCTCTCTGCTCCATCTTCCATAAACTGCAAGCACAAACAAATAATATCACATCACATGAAGGTAAAATGTTGTAACATAGCATTCATACACTAGTCCTGTAGGACGATCAATGCTGTCAACAACTGCAAAGAGCTCAAAACGTGAGCAAGGAGCCAAGGACCAGAAATGGGCCAAACAACTCCATTGCAAATAATTTTGACTCAAATGAACCAACAACAGTTAGCACCAACTTAGCATCAAGTTCATAAGAACAAGTTACCGAAAAAAAATGTATTCGTTATAAAATGTCATACTTTTGCATTCTTCTTCTTACTAACCCTCAATGTAAGCAGATCATACAAAATAAATTCATATAAGTAATTAAAAAAACTTTTGTCTTCAATCTGCATGGACTAACTGGGTCTGATGGAAAAGGGATGGTCCTTAATGGAATGAACACTTGAGGGATACAATCTGTACCTTACACTTCGAACAAAGATCCTCTGCAGACATCAATGATGGCGACAGTGGTACCGTCCCATTTATACAGGAAACTCTTTGGAAATTGATCATCTTCCCAGAGATCCTGTCCTGTAATGCTTGATACTCCCTGTCTGCAAGAGCTGCTCTGTGATCCTACCAGAACTTGACAACAACGAGTGAAATTTAAGTTATTAATGAATCGATGCAACGTGTAGTGGTGCAATCAGACAAACAAAGAAAGAGAAACTCGCAACGTATGTGATGAGGGAACTGATCAATACAAGAAAGGTTTAAGAAATGTGTTATGGTGCTTGGAAGATATCTTTAGTACATTTTCAATGTATTAATGGTTCAGATCCAACCAAAAAGATAAAAAGGTTCTTAAGTCGTAAGCACATACCATAAACTGGTGGGTCAGGTATCAATTAAAACATTAAATGGAACGTTAGCAAGGTATTTCCATTCTGTAATCAAAATTGGAAAGACGCAATTTGGTACATTTTTGTGGAAAGCTAAGAGGGAAATTATTACAAGCTCACAACTCATTGTACTGTTATTTGCGATGTCAATGAGCCAGCAGCCGTCATATTCATGGCACGGCTGATCAAGTTCGCTACCTAATTGAACACGTCAGGCTGATCCTACCATTGACGCTCACATGCATGCACTTCCCAATTTACCCCATTATTTCTTTGAACATCTTTGTCCTATATCCTATGGATCACATGCTAGTACTACACTTGATTTGTATATGTTTCAATAACTTCCGTGGCGGAAATGAAGCATGTCAAGAGAAGCTCCAATTTAATGTTATTACTGCAGTCATCATGTGAAGGGCTCTCAGTATGTCCTCACGAGGATGAGAAGACAGGAAAAGAGAAAGGAATGCTGAAACACGCATGCATATGTAGCCAGATAGAGTTGCATAAGTGAAGTTATATGGTACCGTGGATGAACTGAATCATGGAAAGGGTAGAGATAAGTTAAATCATGGAGTGTTTACCGCCAGTCATGATACGTAAATTGCGTGCATGGCTGGACATATGGTGTTTTCTTTCTGCCTACAGGAAATCAGTTTACTCTAACTTCGTTTACAAAAAATATGTCCTGACTTGCATCTATGAAGATCAATGGTCCATGAATTCTAGATAGCATGTACCTATTGTACCTTTCAAGCCCTGAAACAGTATGCGCCATGTGTTGATTTTCAGCAAGGTACGTTTTTTCTTGCTGATACGAGAAATGGACATGCCCAGAAGACAAGATTTTAATAAAAATAAAGCTCTTACAAGACACATGCTCTGCTTCTTCAACTGGTTTTCCGGACAATGATGCTATTAAAGTTGGACAATACATTTGTTTCTTCATGAATGATCGATTGACAAGAAAATTTTAAGAGAATAGCATAGTAGCGAACTTGAGAACTCTCCAACCATAGACCAAGTCATTATTACAACAAGAATACATTCTTCCCCAGACCCTTCCCATCAAAGCGTAATTGTGCCCACCAATATGATACATTAGATTCACCCGACCAATCCAGAGTTGGCGGCATGAATCGAAAATAACTAACTGCACGGATCCTTCCAGAGTTGGCGGCATGAATCGAAAACCAGGAACGGCGAATGGAAGGGAAAGGATCAATCACCTCGGCTCCGCAGGTCTCGACGGCGTACTCGTAGAAGGTGCGGATACGGAGGTTCACGGCAGCGCGGAGCTCGTTAAGGGTGACGAACTCCCGCACGGCCAC
>LAPY01003091.1:52565-65869 GCA_000970635.1 Eragrostis tef | reverse complement strand
GCTGCGGAAATGGAACGCCGAACGCGTGCTGCATTTTTAAGCTTCAAAAACACCAACCAGCTGGAGCAGGCAGGGCCCTTGGATCAAGAGCGTACGGCCAAGATTGATGTTTATTGACATTATTTAGGACTTCTTTCGAATTCTTTTTTTTTTCTTTTGCGAGAATTCGTATTAATGAACAGATATTTTGAATCTAGTTCAGCGGTAATCGGTACACATTGCGAGAACCGAGAACTCGTGTTTTGACACAATGACGACACGGGCGGGCCAATTCTTCCTGAGCACCACTCACAAAACTCAACTCAATGCGCACATGTTCCGACGCCGTTTCAGTTCTGCGCCCGACACATCGGACACGATCGACCAGCAGCAAAAAAGAACCAATGGTGGGTGATCCGGAGATGCGGATCTTCTTCTTCTTCCCCTCACCTCACTGATCGCCACGCCAGCGCTGGAAACGTGGGATGGATAGATAAAAATATGGATATTCCAAACTCTCATGCATGCATGAGCATGACTGGAGAAAATTCGATGACGATATATACGTAGTTCCGTTGCTTGGACCTACACAACTCAGACGAGCCAACGATTTCCATTGGAAACTGTTTGTAGTCGAAATCAATTGGATTATGCGCGCGCACTCACAGACGATGCAGCCTGCTTCATCAGATTCAGACGCCTTCTTTCCAGTAGAAGTATGATGAAGCCGACGGCTGCTCGATCGGACCACAGATGTAAGTGCGACTGACCATTTTGAACGTTCATCTCAAATAATCCAGAAACAAAACTTCTCAAATTTTATTTTTCACGTTGACAAGCACTGTCAGCTAAGCCCACTCGTTGCTACACCGAGAATGTGCCCAAAATAAAATAAAAAAATATGTTAACACGCCAGGAAGGGGTCGAACCTTCGACCTTCCGCTTAGGAAACGGACGCTCTATCCACTGAGCTACAGGCGCTTGGATGACAGCAAACTCTAAGTAAGGTTACTCAACGCGAATCAGGTCCTTCAGCATGTGCACAGGTGCAGCAGCAAGCAATGGATATCCTGCACCATACTATAAACACCTGTTTGGCCGAGCTCCACCGGCTCCGGCTCCCTCTGCCAAAAACACTGTAGCGACACTGTTCTGCAGGAGCGGCTCCTCCTCTCCAGGCAAAAATGAACTACGGATGGAATGAAGCTGGTGAAGCTTGGTTTTGTGGCTTCGCCTGCTTCGTGCTACAGTTGGAAATAGTGGCCCTACAATAAATCGTGTCAGGTGAAGCTGGAGGCAAGGAAGCCCGGCGAAACAGGGCAAAAAGACTCGAAGAGTATGAGACCCGGAGAGGAAGATAGAGTTGCCAGCAAGTTCTCTTACATTAAGCACTGATTGCACAAGTGGCATGAACACATCGCGCCACCAGCACGTGTGCAGCTAAATGGTTCGAAATAATCAAAAACCTTTTCGTTCTCTTGGTTTGAAGCTAGAATCAAGTTTGCCAAACACTTTGTTCCTAGCCACAATTTAGAAGCGGTAAAGAACACTAAAGTGCCGGGCAACACGAAAGCCGGTGCAGCTGACGCGCTGTCCAATGTATTACCGAGCAACACGAAAGCCGGTGCAGCTGACGCACTGTCCAATGTATTAGCTATCCGTGGTAATCCATCTGTTGATGGACAGAAAGTAAGAAGAAAACATCAGGGTGAAGAAGTTAAAAATGAGAAATGCGCCAGGAAGGGGTCGAACCTTCGACCTTCCGCTTAGGAAACGGACGCTCTATCCACTGAGCTACAGGCGCTTGGATGACAGCAAACTCTAAGTAAGGTTACTCAACGCGAATCAGGTCCTTCAGCATGTGCACAGGTGCAGCAGCAAGCAATGGATATCCTGCACCATACTATAAACACCTGTTTGGCCGAGCTCCACCGGCTCCGGCTCCCTCTGCCAAAAACACTGTAGCGACACTGTTCTGCAGGAGCGGCTCCTCCTCTCCAGGCAAAAATGAACTACGGATGGAGTGAAGCTGGTGAAGCTTGGTTTTGTGGCTTCGCCTGCTTCGTGCTACAGTTGGAAATAGTGGCCCTACAATAAATCGTGTCAGGTGAAGCTGGAGGCAAGGAAGCCCGGCGAAACAGGGCAAAAAGACTCGAAGAGTATGAGACCCGGAGAGGAAGATAGAGTTGCCAGCAAGTTCTCTTACATTAAGCACTGATTGCACAAGTGGCATGAACACATCGCGCCACCAGCACGTGTGCAGCTAAATGGTTCGAAATAATCAAAAACCTTTTCGTTCTCTTGGTTTGAAGCTAGAATCAAGTTTGCCAAACACTTTGTTCCTAGCCACAATTTAGAAGCGGTAAAGAACACTAAAGTGCCGGGCAACACGAAAGCCGGTGCAGCTGACGCGCTGTCCAATGTATTACCGAGCAACACGAAAGCCGGTGCACCTGACGCACTGTCCAATGTATTACCGAGCAACACGAAAGCCGGTGCACCTGACGCACTGTCCAATGTATTACCGAGCAACACGAAAGCCGGTGCACCTGACGCACTGTCCAATGTATTACCGAGCAACACGAAAGCCGGTGCACCTGACGCACTGTCCAATGTATTACCGAGCAACACGAAAGCCGGTGCACCTGACGCACTGTCCAATGTATTACCGAGCAACACGAAAGCCGGTGCACCTGACGCACTGTCCAATGTATTACCGAGCAACACGAAAGCCGGTGCAGCTGACGCACTGTCCAATGTATTAGCTATCCGTGGTAATCCATCTGTTGATGGACAAAAAGTAAGAAGAAAACATCAGAGTGAAGAAGTTAAAAATGAGAAACGCGCCAGGAAGGGGTCGAACCTTCGACCTTCCGCTTAGGAAACGGACGCTCTATCCACTGAGCTACAGGCGCGGTTAGTTACAATTGCTGAGTGATTTTTTATATTATGACGGAAAACAAACTCAGGCGCCTTTGTCACACGCAGGAAGAGTCTGCAGTGGCGCCAGCTACCAAATTCAAATCATGTCATGGTTCGTATTAATAACAAGTTTAAAAGAATATTTGACGTATGACACATAACCAAGATTGTTGCAGAATATCAGTAGCAGAATCCTAGACGACAACAACGACTAATGAACGAACAGAACGGCAGTTACAAGCTGTCCTGGGCATATGCGACTGCCAATTTCAGTCTCCCAAATGCCTTCTCGTGAAACTGTCACTATGAGTCAGCTAGGATGTTTGGTCAGCTAGGAGTCTTGCGTGCGCCGTCATCGTCCTCCGTAGCCTCCGCGTGTTGGGCCCGTGAGATCTCTGATTTTTCTCTGCAGACGAAGAAAGAAATGGAACAGAAGATGGTTTAGTAATGGATCACCGAGGCGTGGAAACGGTCCATGATGAAAGTACCAATAGCCACTATATATATGTTAGTGATCACGGGTATTAAAGCTTTCTGTAAAAGGAGATTGTCTAAGCGTCCTTTCTATAATTATTCTGCAAGTGAACGATATCTACATATCCTAGTTAAACAAATTACTCCAGATGTGCTGATGTGGATCTATTTTCAGTTATGAGTAGTACATGAGATAATTTTTATGGTTGCTTATAAGGAAAAATCTTCAGACTTCGAGCAAAGAACAGTTCAAGAATTTTCAGTACATTTATGGGGTTGGAAAAAATGGCATGGCGACTGCCAATTTCAGTCTCCCAAATGCCTTCTCGTGAAACTGTCACTATGAGTCAGCTAGGATGTTTGGTCAGCTAGGAGTCTTGCGTGCGCCGTCATCGTCCTCCGTAGCCTCCGCGTGTTGGGCCCGTGAGATCTCTGATTTTTCTCTGCAGACGAAGAAAGAAATGGAACAGAAGATGGTTTAGTAATGGATCACCGAGGCGTGGAAACGGTCCATGATGAAAGTACCAATAGCCACTATATATATGTTAGTGATCACGGGTATTAAAGGAGCACTCACCGTTTTTGCCCACATCAACCCACAAGCGTTGCAGAATGTTCTGTATCCATTTGGGCCACGCCGCATCATCGGTGTCACCTCGCTGCTTGCCCTGCAGTTGTCGCAGCTGCACTAAAAGATTTCATAAGCAGGCAGCAGAGCATCAAAACAGTTGCAATTGCAATTCAAGCAGATCCCCATGGACTGTGATGACTACTTACAATGCAAGTTCAGTTGTTTCCCCTTGCTGGCAGTGTGCAGGGGCGGCGGCAGCGACTGAATTTTCAGGCTTCTTATCTGTCGACACAAACTTCCCTCTCCTACGTGCAATCCTGAACCAACGATTTTGCAAGAGTTAGCGTACGAACATCAATTCATCTCTATCAGTGTCCAACACTTCAAGCACGAAAAACCAATCAGGTCACACTTTGCTGAGCTGCAATTGATCATAACACACATACCTTGAAGCGATTTCTCTTCGGATTGAGTAATCTGCCTTCACGTCGAATTTCAGCGTGGTCTTCCTCTTCTCCCGGTACCGTGACACAGCCGCCGTTCTGTCGAAGTCTTGGGGCACAACGATCGGCTGCACCTGGTGAAATGGTCAGATCATTTTTCTCTGTTAGGAGGGCAACAGCAACTAGAGATGCTGTGATGCAGGTTAGTCTGGTTTACCAGGTGCGTGAGTTGTGGTCTTGTGCTTTGAGGAGTAATGTCAAAACCGTTTAGAAACGAGAGGATGGTCTCAACCTGCGTTAAAAGGATTGTTAGTGCTGTATAAGTATTGCAATCTGGCTTTGGTAAAAAGCAAAACAGAGAAATTACAATCCGATGTTCAAAGCTGAAGATTCAGCCAAAAATGACAATGCAAATTAATGTGTTTTTGTAGTATGCCATTGGCTGTGAGAATGGCACGAAGTTCCGGTCCCGCATGTCACACGTAATGGCATATATCAGAATCATTTACTTTGTGGTGGCATCTATTAAATACTCCAGCACAAAAATGCCACGGACAATGTTATAACTACGACCAACAGTAAGTGATCGGCAATGTCGATAAAATTCTATTAAGAGAACTTTGCAATAGGATAAGAGCAGTGAAGTGCTGAACATGGCTGTACAACAAGAACACAGCAAGTCGAAGCAGGCAAAGAATTTTGAGGCAATTATGCATTTGTGAGGTACTCGACTCTGCAATAGCATGCAACTATGAAACACAGTTAGAAAGTGTAAAGAAAAAACTACAAATGAAGTAGTCTTTAATTTTCGATGGAAGGGCAGACTGCACTTCATGAGTGACTTGAGTCTCAACCAATGAAACAGTCTGTTTCTAATATGCAAATGCCATGCATGATCAAAATACTCCTTAAAATTACCAAATATGTAAGGACAACTCGAAAAGGAAGAATTCTTAGACTGAACAAACTTGCAGTTGTCCAAGAGCAGAAACTACATAAATTCGAAAAGCAAAAAAAAAAAACCAAAGAAAAAAATCATTGCTCGTAGAAAATTCAGGAAATGTCAAGAAACAAGCACGTCGCCCAAGAAGAGAGAAAATCGAAACTTAAACAAATTGTGAATATCAAAACCGCTCGATCATCAGGTTTTGGAACTTGATCAATTCCCATCTCTCGCTAAGAAAACCAACGAAACACAACCCCTGACCTCACCTTCTGCGGCGGCACGGAGTCGAACACGTATGAGAACCCCTTGTACACCAGCGACAGCCGCTCGTCCTCCTCTCCACCGCCGGTGCACGCCTGCGCGTCCTCCGCTGCCGTGCCGTACGCGCAGCCGACGCCGTCGTCGTGGTCGAGCTCCAGGAGGTAGTCCGGCGGGATCACGATGTCGTAGTCGAAGAAGGGGTCCTCCACGTCGCCTCCGCCGGCAGCGGCGGCGCTTGACGACGGCGGCGGCTGCTGCATTGCTCAGGCGGAGAGGTGAAGCGAAGCTCCGGAAGAGAGCGAGCGAGTGTGAGTGAGACGACGCGCGGCGGAAATGGAACGCCGAACGCGTGCTGCATTTTTAAGCTTCAAAAACACCAACCAGCTGGAGCAGGCAGGGCCCTTGGATCAAGAGCGTACGGCCAAGATTGATGTTTATTGACATTATTTAGGACTTCTTTCGAATTCTTTTTTTTTTCTTTTGCGAGAATTCGTATTAATGAACAGATATTTTGAATCTAGTTCAGCGGTAATCGGTACACATTGCGAGAACCGAGAACTCGTGTTTTGAACATGGAGACCGGTGCATTTAGGACTTGTAATTTTCTTTTGCTGTCTTAGTTCTGCGCAAATTGTTGGACACACGCTACACATTCAAACGGTATCAAGCTGACGAGGCTCGGATCTGGATCGGTTAGCGAGACTAAGCCAAGCCAAAATGCTTGTATGGTAGCTGACCCGTGCTCGTGACCTTACCTCATGCTATATCTCCTAGTCTCACCATGTAGAACAGCGCACAGTCAGGGGTGCAACCTCGCCACGCTAGCAGCTAGCTACTGGGGCTTGCAAAAGAACCGGAAATTCAAAAACGCCGGTCACAACATAGAAGAAATTTACATGGAAACTGCAAGTGACCCTCGTACAAAGATCAAAATATATTTATTACAAATTGTTTTAACGAAAATCACAAGATACTTCAGGAAAATATATGCAGCCTATATTGGAGCTCTGGATTCCACTGAATGCAAAACATATTTTGCACGGGTATCTGAGATGGAAGCAGAAAAAGTGAAGAAAAAAAAACACCAGACCCATTACAGTCTCAAATTATTACCATAATACAAAACAACAAATATCATCAGGTCGATCTCGGATCACAACTATACCCCCTCCATGTATACATTGCCCCTACCAAAATCTTATGTACCCAACTTTGCGCTACAAATGAAGCAATATCTACCCTAGGGCACCCAAATAGAAATGAACACACATGCCCCACTGCCCCGAGGGGCGAAATCGAAAACTCTGAAAACTCATCATCATGGACCACCAATGCAAGTGAACTGCTACATATGGCAGCAGCCAACCATATAATAAAGGGCCATGGCATCTAACATGGCCCAAAACTTCTGATGTTCCGCAAACTGTTAGTCTAAATTCCCGATCCTCCCTTGTTGGCTGCTGCGCTTTGGATCGAGGCCCTCGAGACCATCCCAGTAATAAGGAATTTTCAGTTGTAAATTTTGACTGGCTTCTCGAATGTGTGACGATTCTGCAGGTAGTTGA
Organism: Eragrostis tef; assembly: GCA_000970635.1. Taxonomy (NCBI): domain Eukaryota; kingdom Viridiplantae; phylum Streptophyta; class Magnoliopsida; order Poales; family Poaceae; genus Eragrostis; species Eragrostis tef. Next base: position 58,708 of record LAPY01003091.1, on the reverse strand, counting down.
ACCGTCAAGAGCAGAAAATAGTTGCATTAGTAGTATGTCGGTAACATGCATGCCACGTTAAAGAAATGATCTCAGCAAACATCTACCAGTTTTTATACAAATGTGATTTTGGGCAGCCAAGCTATGTACTACATACCATGGAAAATTCGGTGAAAACTGCAATGATGTCAAATTACCAGTACAACACATGCTAAGGAAAACTCTGAACAACTGGTTTCAAGCTCGGTGAAAGTTGCAATATGTCAAAGACAATGCAGCTATCAAGATCATTATGGCTTATTTCTGCCTAAGCATGAGTGACAGATTTATGATGCTCAAAAGCGACTACCAAATTTGATAACACCATTACAAAACACAAGGCTGTATACCTGATTCACTGTATAGGCCCTTTTCGGTGCAGTATCTGTGTGCTCCAACCCAAGATATTGCTCCCAAGCTCCATAGACATCTCTCCGCTGTAGCAAATTAGCAATCAGAAAAGAAACGATCAAGAAAAAGAACAAGCCGTGGAAAGAACAGAAGAATGTTAGCAAATAAATATTTTACCTGAAAACGGGCAGGTACAACATCTGAATCCTGGAGGTAGTCTGGCCGATTCATTGATATGAATGCAAATTTCCACTGGTCACAGAAATATTAATATAGGGCTTAGTTATTTAGCTGCATCATGGCTGAAAATATAAGACAAGAACGAAGACCCTGTTTGAAAGAGAATTGAATATTCCAACAATACTTGATAAAATAATCTACGACAGATAACATATGTGCAATTAATCTGCTTCTGATCAACAGAACATATTTTTTTTCTGAAGAAGTGAAAATTTAGGAATTATACGAAGTTATACGAGTCTCCAAAGTTCTGGATCTGCTGTAGGTCAGAAGAGTGTCAGCTGCTTCGACAAGCTTAAATATAATAGCTGTCTTCTCCTACAACTGAGTTAACTACCTGATTCTGATTAGGATCTTTCATGAAGTGATATACATGAATTAGGCGATCATTGGGACCAATATCTTTCTCCTCCTCTGGAACCTGAGTGAATGTATAGAAGCACGTATCAGACTAGATGGAACTTTTCCAGTTGAGAAAAACAGACAAAATAATTACACACCTCCTCAGCGCGTAGCGTCCAGTACTGATCATTTATATTCTCTATCTTCTCATGCAGCGGAAAGATCTGAAGATAAAAATTAAATTAGAAATAGACATGAAAAATACAAAACAAAAAATAGTCTTTTAAACATTTCGGTAGCTAGTAACATTAGTTTAGAAGAACAGAATTCTATGAACCACTGTACAATCCTAGCAATAGAACATATGGCACAAATACCTTATAAATTTTGTGGTAAAAGACTTCTAGCAGGCGTAGATCGGCATTAGGACTGGATAATTCAACCTGTCAATAAGATATAGAAAAGGCAATTCAGGCAAGAAACCATGCATATAAACATAACGAGCCACTTTACGGTTGCTAGATTGCAGTCCTAGCGAAGATAAAGAAATACTAAGGAAATACCAATAAGTTTTTTATTCTTCTTGATACGGTTTCAATGGCACAAATGATAACATAACAAATATGGCTCACTAGACTCTTATTAAACAACCAAGACTAGCACTCCATCGTTCCCTTTCTTGTTTCATGTTTTACAAGTAGAAGTATGCTCTTTTTAGTTTGACATTATAAGATTCCAAAAAGACATCCTATATCTTCTTAAAACAGCCCCACCTTCCTTTAGTGTTTGCAATATTTTAAAGGGCTAAAAATCATTTAGTTCACTGGTCACCAGGGAGCTGTTCGGCACATTTAAGGAGGAAGCAAGGAACACAATTCAGTAGGTGCATGCCACATAAAGCAATTTTATGGCACAAGTAAGAGACATCAAATAAAAAAAAAAGGCACAGAAAGATCACTAAGTGATATATGGTCCACAGGTCCAGCGCATCGGATATTACCATCGGGAAAAAAAATCACTAAAAAATGGGCTGAAGAGAATGTAGGAGCAATGACCTTAGTTTTCAAGTCATTAATCACGTCCGCAATGGTGCTATTCTTTGGAAGCCTGATGCTATGAATGACAACCTGGAGAACAGATGTCATTTGAAGATACTCATAATACATTAGGTGGTAAACAAATATGTTATTTGCACCAAAACAGACCTCGTCCTTTGTAGCATGGTGGAATGCAACTTTAAGGGTTTTCAGGAACTGCAATTCTGGCAGCGGAATATCCAACACTTCATAATACAAGATGTCAGACGTCTGCAACAGATAGATGATACTTTAGTAAGAATTATATTTCATCTAAATTATGTGGCCCCAAAGAATAAAAAGGTTAACCTGATTGTAATGGATGAGCATGTCCAATAGATGCTCCACTCCTCGATATTTAACTGGTTGTGGTTTAGGCTGCTGAGAGTAACAATTATGGGATGTAAGCCGAATTTTTGACGGATCATCCAACCCAAGTTGACGAGCAACTCTCTCCACAACATCATCATAGGTATGAAGTTTTGACCTGAAGGAACAGAAGAAGAAAAACATATACAGAGTGAGATAACTAACCAAATAAAACATCTTCAGTGAGTAATCTAGTAAAATCTTCAAATCCTCACAATTCCAATGAAAAATCATCCTCCTTTGGTTTCTCTAAAGACCGGAAGTGCACAACCTGTAGAATATATTAATCACGTGAGGAACAGGACGAGAAAGCAAGTTTAACCATGGAAAAAAGGAAATGGAATGCAGACACATAGTGCACAAATGTCCCAGCAGCAGTACATCATGAGGGGGACAATTCGAGGGAACGACAACATCAGGCTGCGGCAGGAGGAGATACAGCAGAGGCTCAACAAGGGTGATAACACAGCAGAGACTCGTCGCCCCTAAGGGCTTGATCATGGTTATCAAGGTGGATACATATGTATTTAAAGGTTAACAGGAGTACACTAGATTGAATAGTTCCGTTGAAAGAGAGATAACTGGCTTCACAGGGGGGTATTCATAATAAGTGACCTAAAACATATACTCCGTAGCAAAATAATGCAGAATTACACTACAAAAAGAAACGGCAAATTGAAAATGTGCAATGATAGCTGACCAACATAAAATACATAGAAGTCAGAAGAGAGAGTCTTATGTTATTGTACCAAGTTTCAAAATGAGTTGGGTACACAGCATACCATACCTGCCTATTATGAACATACTCCAAAAATGAAGGAACATCTGGATATCGCACTTGTGTATCTAAGCATGCCGGTGATCTTTGAAAGCATACAATGTCTCCATCTTCAAGCTACAATATTAAGAAATTGGTAACAATTCAATATATATAACCATTTAACTTGAATTCTGCATCTCTTTGAACAGATGAAGCGCATTGACAGACCTGACTAGAACGGAAAGTAAGTTTCTTGTCTATGATTTCACACATAACGTTTGGCTCAAACTTAATTTCCTGCATGTAACAATGGAACAATTTAAGCATAATATTCCTCGAGGCCAGATGAAGAAACAGCGAATGCTAAGGATTTTTCATCTGGATAACAAATAATCATGTTACAAAACTTGCCTCATAAAGTTCAATTTCTTCATTTGGAGAAAATCCAGCCATTTCATTAAGTTTTGCCAGGATTTCCAAAGGCTTGCCCAAGGCCTTCACAAAAAGCCGCCCGACAAAACTAAACAATGAAAGAATGACATAGTTGTATGATACATTGAAATGGTACTTAAGATGATTCTGCCACGTTGGTAGAAAATATACCGAAGTTCTTCCTTTTCTGGGTTGTATAACTTGAAGAAAAGAAGAATGTCCTCCTTGCTCTTCTCAGGAGGAGGGACAGGCCGCAAATCCTATATGAGTAAACAGAAATAGGTAACATTCCATAATCCATAACTGAATGCCACAGAAGACATCATAACAAAAATCAAGACAAGCAAAGGACAAGGCCACTATATCGTTACCAGCCCAGATTCTACTTCCAGAAACAACTTCAGCTCGGCATTATGTGCCTTATTTGATACCTCCCTCAGTTGTCCCACCTGTGAAGCAGAAAATTAGTAAAAATAAATGTCATCAACAGCATCGAAAGGTTACATATAAAACATGCAAGGATCCACAACATTCCTAACAATTCTTGCTACAGCACCCTAACAACTGAGCTGAATGGATTGGTTACTGAGCTGATTCTCAAACGCTAAAAATTTGTATCAGCTGAGCAAAACATCTCTCGAAACAGGGTAACCCATTCGCTAACAACTTTTATGTTACTATATTACAAGTACCATAACATGTTGCATTGCTGAGCATAAACAGAATGCAGTACATGAACCCAAATATTTTATCATAGTAGTTCCCTTTATCAAAGAAATTCCGTCAGATAAATAAATAATAAATAGTTTTGAGATCTGTGTATTAATTCATCACCAGTTATTTGTTAGGATTGTAATCCTTTTTTACAAATATTGGTTTATACTTCCATATATACACTTCCATCTTTGGTCCGTTTTCAATTCTCAGTTTCATTATTGTTAAGATTTGCATACAAATCAAAATTGCAAATTGAAGCAACATTTTCCAAAGTATCTGCATAACAATCTACTAGCTCCAACACTTCAAGGCAATGAATAACTTACAGATTGTGTTTCCTCAAGAGGGGTCAACGGGCGATTAGGACGGTATGTATGGTTCTGCCTCTTAGCCCACAACCAGAAGCGCTGAAACTGCACAGGGATACCATACTCCTTGGCAACCTCCTCCTATTAGACAGTTTATGTAGCAATAATTAAATAGCAAACTTTGAGCTCAATTGCACACATAAATAAAAAAGAAGGATGGCATGTTCTGTATTCCAAAGTCACAATAAGGAATTTGCATAAAAAAAAAAAGAAAAGAACTTAGGTAGAGTTCTAAGACAATACCTTGAACGAACTAAATGGCAATTGCTTCTGTATTCTGAAACTACGAACTTTTTCATGGTCCACCAGATCAAAATATATATCCTTCCCAATTTGTACCTTCAAATCCTCATCTCGAGCTACCTAGATTTGTTGGTTCAAATTGAGCACTATAAAAGGCCAAACTCAAGGATTTCAGATTGGTAGGACATGATTAATAAAGAAGCAAAGATCAAGACCTTAATAATAGTATAGAGATGAGCTTCAGCTTTTTCTTTCTTCTTGTGTTCCTTCTCTTCTTGTTCCTTTTTCAACCTTATCTGCAAACCCACAGTATTCAGCCAAACTGTAACAAAATGAATACATAGTATTAAAAAGGAGGGAGACCAAAATATTACAAATGTGCATACCCTTAAATGCTCGGCAATGTCCTTTTCGTCAACAGTACACATTATCTTCTCCTTGTCACTCTCACGGATGTAAACAAGCATATATGCATTTGAATACTTTGTGAATTTAAATGGGGCGTTGTTGAAACCAGGATTTATTTGGGGTAACTGTTTAATCCAAAGAGAGAAATGTTAGCACGGCAATAATTAGATGAAATAGAAGATGTTAACAAACATTTATCTTTGAGTAGCAAATTTTTAACAGAACTTACCTCTTCCTCGCCCCCATATTGCTCTTCGAGAGCCTTCTTAGCGTCTTCTTTTGTTACACGCTCATCATCAAATTTATACCTGAGAATGACATAAGGCAGATTAGGCAGCAGATGCTTGACACAAGAAGGCTCATTATATCAACTAAATAGGAACGTAAAAAAATACATTATGCCCTGAGTTTCATTGCAGAAAAACCTAGTGTTGCATATCTCAAAAATATATGGATGGATTGAGGAATATTGGGATTGGATTCAGAGGGGGGTACGTTGAAGGAAGTGCATCAAGAAGGGGACAGACGGGTGCCACTGAAGAGGGTAGATCTAGGGTGCCGAGGAAGAAGTTGATAGATGGGGTGGCACAGAAGAGGAAGGATCTAGACTTCTAGAGTCTTAAGGAAGAAGGGGAGATCTAGGGTCATCAGGAACAAGGGGAGAGGTTGAGAGGAATTTTTCTCTTTACTCTTTTCTGTTTGAACTTCCTTCCAGCAAATTCCCAGTCTTATATTTTGCTCCTTATCTACTGCTTTGAAGTTTTTCTTCTTCCTTTTTTTTTTGGGTGGGGTTGGGGGGGGGGGGGGGGGGGTATTCAT
>LAPY01003090.1:0-18804 GCA_000970635.1 Eragrostis tef | reverse complement strand
ACTGGCGGGGCCCTCGACAGGACGGGAGGGAAGGCGGTGCGCTGCGCGCGTTCTTCACGTGCTGCTCCTGGCGCGCGGATGGGACAACGGCGGCGGAGGAGACCGGCCGGTATGGGCGCCGGCGGTATTCGCGCCGTCGCGCCGGAGGTAGACGACGGCGTGGGGCCCACGCGTCAGCGACTGGGGAGGGAGACGGGCTGCGCGTAGCTGGCCGGGGAGAGAAGAACTGGGCTGCGATGGGCCGGGCGCGGGAGAGAAGAAAAGAGGGAAAAAGAAAAAGGGAACTGGGCCGAGAAGGAAGAAAGAGGAGGGTGCGGCCTGAGAAAAAGGAAATGGTTTGATCTTTTCTGGATTTTTAAATTTGAAAGGATTCCAAATTCAAACAAAAACAAAAGGCACACAACCACTCAAAATAAATACAATAAATTCCAGAAATGCACATGATGGTCTTGTGCAAGTTTTCAAAATGAAAAATTTTAAAATTGAGGTGGTTTGGCTAACTTTAATCACACACTTTATTTTAATTTGTTTCAAATTTGAAAAATTTCAAATTTTTAGTGAATTTTTAAACATGGCAAAATTCAGGGTGTGACATTTCCACACTGCTTCTGTGTAGTTACATTGGAGCAGTAGGTGTGGCGTTGTCTCTGGCATGCAGTAGCATAGGGAACAGTTGGGTTCGTGCTCCCAGTTTTTCTTTGCCATGTTGTCAGCTGTGAGGACCTTGTTATGCATTGCTAACCACGCAAAGAAACGACATTTTGGTTCTGTCTTAGCTCTCCACAGATAGGTCGTTGGAAAGTTTTGCATTTCTCCAATGAATTGTACTTTATAGGCTGAAGCTGCACTATATTTTCTATCTTCTGTCCATTTCCAGAAAATCTGATCTTTTTCGTTTGTCAGAGTTATTTCCTGCAATAGATTGAATAGCAAAACGAATTCCTGGATCAGGTCATCGGGGTCTATGTTTGTTAGATTGCTGATCCATTTTTTGTTCTGAAGCTCCTCATGCACAGTTCGGACCCATTTAACCAGCGTGCTTCCCAAAAGGGAGTATTTTTGCCATCTCCAACCATGACATATGTTGATGTAAAGAAGAGTTGTCTATCTGTAGTGTCACGAATTTTGAGCAGTTTCTTCCAAGGTCTGTCAAAGATGTCCCAATTGTGCCACAACCATCTTAAGCGTAGTGCTCTTCCAAATTTTTCGAGGTCCTTAATACCCAACCCACCCCACTTCTTAGGTCTCAAACAAACTTTCCACTTGACAAGGCAGTGGCCTCCTCTCACTTTTTTTGGGTCTTCTCCCTTCCATAGAAAGCTTCTTCTATATCTGTCAATTAGTTTGATGGCCCATTTTGGCAGTTTGTATATGGTGAGAAAATAGGTTGGCATAGCCGATAAAACTGATTTGACCAGAGTCTCTCTCCCAGGATATGATAGCAATCTCCTCTTCCATCCCGGTAGGCGCCCCCCTATTTTCTGAATCATGGGTTGTATGGCTGCTTTAGGAAGTTTTTTATAGTGAAGAGGAAGGCCCAAGTAATTACATGGGAAGCTTGATAGAGTATGTTGATCTCCCAACAGTGCTGCAACATTCACCTCCTGACAAGCAATGGCATAAAATTCAGTTTTCTGCATATTTGTAATTAAACCCGAAGCATCTGCAAAAATCTTCAGGATAGCTTTGGTAGCAGCAAGGTCTTCAGCCGTTGGGTTGATGAATACTGCAGCATCATCAGCGTAAAGCGACACCCTGAAGTTTTCGCATTTATGACTGATTTTTTGCATGATCCCCTTTTGTTGTGCATAATGAAAGAGTTTATGCAAAGGTTCCATTGCAAGAAGGAATAACATCGGGGATAGGGGGTCCCCTTGCCGGACTCCTCTACAATGAAGAATCCTCTCACCAGGCTCACCATTTAGTAGGAATGTTGATGAGGCCGTGCACCAGAGTGCTGAAACCCAGTTTCTCCATCTCCTACCAAAACCAAGATATGTCATAATCTCTAGGAGATAAACCCAACTGACTGAGTCAAATGCTTTAGAAATGTCGAGTTTGATGAACAGAGATGGTGTCTTCTTTTTATGCAACTCCTTGATCATTTCTTGTACAAACATAAAGTTATCGTGTATGCACTGCTTTTTGATAAAGGCATTCTGGTTGAATGAGATTAGCTTGTGTAGCTCTGGGGCAAGCCTGTTAGCCATGATCTTCGAAACAACTTAGCGAAGGAGTGTACCAAACTGATAGGCCTATAGTCAGTAATTTTCTTGGCTTCTGTCTTTTTTGAAATAAGAACCACATGGGCTTGATTGAGAAAATGAAGGTTTTGCTGGTTCATATCATAAAATTGCTGAAGTGCTAGAAGGACGTCTCCTTTGATAGTCCCCCAACAGGAGGAGAAGAACAGACCTATGAAGCCATCTGGCCCTGGGGCCTTTTCCTTGGTATGACACACTCAACTTCAGTTTCAGTGAAGGGGAGCTCTAGATGCTCTAAATTCAGTGTTTCCAAACCTATTTCCTCAAAGTTAATGAAGTGTTGTCTCTCCGCATATGTGCCAAGGTGCTGCTGATAATGCTCATAAATTACTTGATGCTTATCTTTTTGGCTTGTAAGAACTCTATCCACTGTTTCGAGTGATTGAATATAGTTCTTCCTTTTCCTGTTGTTTGCCATAATCTGAAAGTATTTTGTATTGGCGTCGCCATTTCTAAGCCATGTTAATCTGGATCTCTGTCTCGCCCTTGCTTTTTCAATGGCCGCCAGACCCAAAATTCTTTGTTTCAACAACTTCTTGAGAGACCTCTCACCATCACTAAGGGCACGATCCTCTTGTGCCTTTTCCAATTGCAGCACTACTTCCCTGCAGATTGCTAGAGCTAGTTTACCTTGTGGAATAAGTTTTTTGGACCAGGCTCTTAAAGCTTTGGCAACACGGCTGAGTTTGATATGTAACACTAACATTGGATTACAGCTGTCTGGAACCTCCTGCTCCCAAGCTTGTTTGACACAATCCTGAAATCCAGGCATGTGTACCCAAAAGGATTCGAACCTGAATATTGGAGGATTGTGTTCAGCCTCGAAGTGATGAATTAGTAACGGGCAATGATCAGAGGCTGAGGACGATAGTGGCTGAACTGTTGGTGCTGCATACATCTCCTCCCAAGACGTTGTACAGAAAGCCCTGTCTATCCGGGTCATAGTGGGGTTATCTTGGTCATTTGACCAAGTGAAACGACGGCCTACCAAAGGAATTTCCTTCACTTCCATGTAATTCAATGTCCGGCGAAAACGATCCATCATTCTTCTATTTAATCTCCCACTATTCTTATCCTGATCTCTATAAATCAAATTAAAATCACCTAGAATCATCCAAGCAGGCATCGACATGTCCTTGCGTTGTCTGAGTTCTCTGAGAAATAGTCGTTTCTCTAAATCAAGTTGTGGGCCGTAGACAGCCGTGATCATCCACTGCTCTTGTGCTCTGTTGTCGGACACTGTAGCCGTCAAGGTGTTTGCCGAGAGGTGTGTATTTAGGAATTGAATATGTCTGTCTCTAAAGGCTAGGAGAATTCCACCTTTAGTGCCGTCAGCAGGGAGATAGCAGTAGTTATCAGCATATTCATAGCCTAGAGAGTTGGAGATAATATTGTGATTGACCACAGCTAGCTTTGTCTCCTGCAAACAGACAATCATTGGCTTGTGGAGCTGAATTATTTGCTTAACGTCCTCCTGCCGAGCTGTGCTGTTAAGGCCCCTTACATTCCAAGAAAGGATTGAATATTGTGTAATTATGTCAGCCATAGACAAACAAAATGAAACAACCAAGGAAAGTGTCCATTTCACTAGCAGCTTAGGCTGCTTCAGCTTTTGCAGTACCAGACTCTGCTGGCACAGCTCGTTTGCTCTTCTCTCTCTTCTTCGTTGTCGCGGCAACTTTGCTTGACTTCTTCTTTTCCTTCTTTTTCTTCTTCAGTTCTCTAACTTCAGAAAGTTTCTTTATTGTCTCCATCGCTGAGTCAGTGAGAGGCTTCTTGTAGGTGTTTAAATATTGCTGCAGAGTAAGATTCTCTTGGACATCGTCTTTATTCAGTAAGTTCCCTTTCTTGGCCAAAACTTCTTTAGTCATCTCCACTGTTGATTTCTGGTTTTTTTCTTTGCTTTTGAGCCTTGGGCTGAACCTGCCACCGCCATTTTTCTTAATTCGTGTTGGATCCTCCCATTCTGGAACAACCATGATTTTCTTGGTTGCCGGAGTTGGCAGGATAGGTTTAGGCACTGGTAAAGTGACAGCGTTTTTGAGCTGAGATAGACATACATCTTCTTCATTGCTTGCTTGTATAGCCTGTGGGTTTGTCATGTCCTGCTTGGGGGCTTTCTCAAAAAGTTCCTGAGAGGTAGCACCAGCATCAACTTGAGGCATTTCTGAGCCTAACATGATTTTCTGAGGGCAAATCTCTTCTATTGATGCACTCTGTGATCCTGCCATATTGTTGAGATCTGCTACTTGTTCATTATCATCATCCCCAACTGAGGAATTACAAGAATTATACACTTGTATGTTTGCTCCTCCTTGTTGTTCATTATGCATTTTCAACTGATCAAGAAGGTTGATAGAGGTCTGAACCACAATGGCATCAGAATCACGTCCAGAAGGCAATCCGGTCCTACGCTTATGAATGTTATTTGGAATGTCAGAGAAAGCTTGATATGCTCCTTCTACATCAAAGAAAAAAGGTTGCAGTTCAATTTGAATGGCATCAGACCTAGAGAGGTTGGGTTCCTGCATCACCCCTTCCAAGGACATGCCAGTGTCCACCATCACTGGGGATGTATACTGACTTGCAGAACCTTCTTTTTCCTTTTTTGCAACAGCCCAAAACTGTCTCGCTCCATATTCTGGAGGTGAAGCATTGAATCTGGATGGAGGAGAAACACATCTAGCTGCTGCACGGCATCTCCTCGATGACTCGCCCTGGTAACACCCACTGCCATGGTGTCTCACTGAGGCCGGCATCTTGCTTCTTTCCCTGCCCTCGAACCAGCGAGGGACACGGTTAAGCTGATAACGTGCTCGTGGCTGGGGTCTATCTCTGTCGTCTTTGTCATCCTCCCTGGAACGACACCACTGATCACGCCCTTCTCTGCAGTAGCGTGGCGGTGACAGTTGTGCATCATCATCTAAATCCAAGGTCCATGCAATTTTCTCAACCACCCGCGGTCGTGAGCGTGGATTACCTCGGTAGTCGACTGCTAACCCTCTTTGTACCTCCCTGTTCTGCAGCTTCTGAGCACCCTTCCTGTTGCCCAGTAGGACTCCAGATGAGGCACTTCCAAAGGAGAGCCTACACTCCATGGATCGATGGAGAGGCAGGAATTTTTCCTTGGTGGCGGCTAAGTTTCGCTGCTGTTGTGGTGTAAGGAAATGGTTGCCTGCCAGGGCAGTAGCTCTCTCCGGAGTAAACATAGGTGCTGGGTTCCTTCTTATGAAAGCCTTGCACGGGCATCTATGGGATATGTGGCCACTGCCCAGACAACGCCAGCACTTAGAGAGATTATTGCACTGAGCCTTGAGATGATCCTTGGAAAAGCAGTTATAGCACCTTCCTTTAGTTTTCTCTTTGAATCTTTGTTGACCTGTTCTATGGTGATGCAGTTGCGAGTGAACGCTTTGCTTCTTTAATTTTCTCCACCAATATCTTCCTTTTACCACCTGCCATGGCTGTTGATTAGATCTTTCCAGTGTCTCGCACTCTCGGCTGCCATTAAGAGTAGCCTGCTGTCGAGAGCACGCTTGAGAGCACATCAATGGTTTCATCCATCGTTGATTCCCGCGCAAAGCCGCTTCTATCGGCTGGAGGATGCAGGGGGCGCCTCCCTGTTGTACCTGACGACCACCAACTCTGATGCAAAATGAACCTTTCTCTGGTGAACCGTCGGTGGCAGGGATTGAGGAGAAGAGCCCCTATTGATGCTTTGATCATTCCGCAAGACAAATCGTACATTGGATTTAACCACTTCGGCATAAGACCGGCAAAAGGAACCTTCAGAATCAGAGGCTAGAAGCACTTCACCTGGGCTTTGGAACTTTTTCTCAACAAGAATGCTGTCCGGTACCTTACAATTAGCCGCCATCTCCATTGCTGAAAGTAAATCTGCTTGCACCCATCTTGAATCACCGCGAATTTCACTGCAGGGACTATGACCAACCTGCTGCAGTGCCCGCTTCTTCTTTCCGTGGCTCTGTTTCTCTCCGAGATCTAAGAAAAACTGGGTGGGGAAGGGATGGGGATTAGGTGGTGTTGTGGAGGCTGCTGGATTACGGTTGATTTTTTGTGGATTTTGGTTGGTTTCAGCTGGAAATCTGGATCGAGAGAGATATTCTTCTTTGTACCTGCTTTTTATGGATGTCCGTAGACAGTAGTTGTTTCCGATCGTTGCCAAACAAACAAACAGAGACGTTGTTTCAAAATCCGGTTGCGATATCTGGTTTTATACCCCTTCCTTAGTCCAACAACAAAAAATATTGGCGTACAAAGTGCATGATGGATGCATGATTTTAATTATTTATACTATTGATCCTTGTGGGCATCGATCGGTTATTTCGGGTGTTGAAATCAACAGCTGCATTTGGTATATATACATCATGTCCTCCTCTGCATCAGTGTCAAGTTGATGGTGCTTTCTGATCCATGGGCGGCGGTGGATCTGATCCGGTGACTAAGAGCTCGATGAACAGTACCTGTCGCGTTCGGCGTTCCTGAAGGTGCACAGGACGGACATGGCGCGGCTGGCGAGGCATCGGCCGGCGTCATAAGATGGCGGGCATCTTGGCCGGCGTCATAATGCTTGGATTTATATGCACGGCACATCCAGTGATCAGCGGAACGCGTATGCACACAGCGTTGACAGGGCCCGATCCCGCCACGTCGATCGACGGCGAGGCGTTCCCAGGAGGACGAACAATCAGCTGCGTCGGGCATGTGCCTCGACATTCTCTGCCAGAGCACCGCATGTCCAGGCCGTCGCTCCTGCTCCACAAGCTCTGAGCCGCCGCGTCAACTTTCCCTGACCAAAGGGCTACCGTTGTTTTAGCGACGACAAAATTAATATTTTTCTCAACGTGTAAGCTGTAGTCATGTACCCTACAGACTACTCCAAGTCAAAGCTCTGGTTCCTATACCAGACATAAGGTCAAAAGCTTGGGATCCCAATAGAGAATGCCAAATGGACGAGACAAAGCATTGTCGCAGGGGCGACTGAATGAACTTTACACGTAGTCAGGCACAAAGAAAAGACCAAGCTGACGCTGACCCGTTCGCCGTGACATCGCGTTGTCACGATGACGACTTGACACCTATTGCAGTGCATAGTGAATCTCAGCTGCAGCCCTGAATGTTGGCGGGACAACCTGTGCTACTGCTTCTTGTGTGGCACACAAAATTTGCTGCTGTGCCAAAGAAGAAACCTATCGAAGAACGTACAGGCGCGCCAGCACTTGCGTTGTGAGCTAGGCAAGAACATCGTGATAAACTCCACCTATTTTCTCTAACGCCACCCATTTCCAATGTGTAGACTACAATATTCTCCATATTTTATAAGCATCACACAGATCTATGTTTCACTCGCAGTGAGCGTACAAGCAGCGCCCTAGTTGGAAGAAGACAAGCATTGCAGGGAAATGCAAAACAAGGTGATTCGACTTTAGGGAGCAAGATAAATTTGTATCAGTTGGCTGGCAGAGTACGCATCCTTTCGTGCATGTGCACAGGTAATATATATGGAGATGTTTATATGTACTAAAAAGTATAGGATTTCAATAAAAAATACTAAGCAATGGGACGTGATCAGATCGAAAGAAATGATGTTGTGACATGACTTTTAAGATGGAAAAGGGGACCACCGCAAATGTACCAGTCGATGTGGCTACGACCTGCTGCTGACAACGTGCAACGGAGGCAAAAAGAAAAGTAAGCAGAGCAAGAGAAATGAATTACTACAAACGTACCCGTCAAAAAAAAATAACTACTACAAAAGTCATTTAATCCAATATGTGAGAAGTACATGCACAGCAAGGTAAATAAGGAAAGATTATACTAATTAAGATTCAATGATAGCAAAACCAACTGCAGATCACACCAAGGCCGAACTTTGACATTCCGCTGACACATAGTTTAGTGGGTTCAACCTCTAGATGTCGCAGTATGCTAGGCTAATACTTGTTGTAAGTCGTTGAGTAATGTGGTAGTGGTGCCATTCAGTCACCCGAGCTTGCGGAAATGGAGCCGATCAGTTACCCGAGCTTGCGGAAATGCATCCTCAACACCACCGGATTGTCACAAAAACCTACACAGAAATAATGTTTCTCAGGAGGATTTAGCATCCGACTGTGTTGGACTGATATGCCTGCTATATATAATGTTATAGCTAAGAAACATACCTAACAACTGATATGCCTTCTTATATGATAGTCAGTGGCGGATGCAGCACGAAATCATAGGGGGGCTGAGCTTCCATGCTTTTCTTCTTCCTCCCTCTTCCTCCTCCTATTTTTCTTCTTCTTCCCTTGCAAACTTCATTGCTCTAAGCTATTTTTGTTCTCTATGCCAAATCAGTTACGTCCCCGATTTGGTGGTCTCTGAGTAATGGAATTTTTTGATTGAGAGTCAAAAAAAAAACCCCTTACTCTTCCCGTTTTTTCCATGATGCCGGTCATTCCCATGCCAATGAATTGTAACGACAAGCTAACATTTGTCAGGAAGAGACCAGTTTCACTCTCTGTGCTTTGTATGGACAGATGCAATAAGGTAAGATTGCTAGACAACACATACTAGTGTCATATATAACCATAAAAATGTAGAGAGAGGAAAAGGACACAAAAATTAATAAAAGTACTTATAGCAATAGGACCTGCAGTTCAATATATAAACGGTAGCTCTGCTATTGACTACGGCAATCAAGCAGCTTTGTGGGCTTTAGTTATGTATGGTCAGTAAATTGATGTTTAGCTTAACATGTTGGTGGTCAATATATAGCAAGCAATAATGTGAAATCAGAGGTCTTATGTGGCTTCTTATTTGCACTACACTGCATTATTCCAGATGAAACATCCTCGATAACCTGAATCAGCAAACAAACTCTACAAGCAAGGTCGTACGAGAGTAAAGCACCCAGTGACCTGTCGTATATATAGTGTCGTGTACTCCCCGCAACTTCATACTTCCCGTAAGCTTTATGGTCAAACACAGCTGCACGTATTGTCGATGGTCAGCAAAAGGCCTCCGGCTCTTGACGCCTCCACAAACCAGTCATACCGACTTAGCTCTCGTGGTGTGTGCTTGTGCGAATTGGATGTCAAGGGCTGGGCACGCCTAGCAGACGCGGACCACGCATGAAATCTCCGTTCAGACATCGTCACGGCGCAGCTGCCTCCAGGCACATCATAATCGGTGGACTTGAGCTCAGCGCGTCCATAATCAGATCGCCGCCGCCGTCTTCCTGCCTAACAATACCGTCACGCGTTTATCAGCAGCGTGCACGAGAATCGTTGACACGGCGAGAAGGAAGAGACCTTTGGACTTGATGAGATTGACGGGTGATTGTCGGTAAACCGGAGGAAAAACAATCGTTAGTTTGGTTGTTTCGTGCTTGATACAGGGTGCTAGTGTCAGGGGCTTGCGTCAGTGCCCAAGGCATGACACGTGAAGGGTCCGGGCATTGTCCAGAAGCTGGAAGCCGTGTCCAGAGGAGCTCTTGGTCGCCATGGAACATGTATGCATGTCATGGGTATAATAATGCAAACTATGTAATAGAAAAGCTTTGGCATTTGTTGCCGAGGGCGTTTGTTGCCGCAATATCGTGTCTGTTCACGTTCCTCTGTGGGTGTGCCCGCCATGGCTGTGGCATTGAGGATTGCGTTCCTGAGCGCAAGCGATCCCGGTGAACACCAATGGATATAGCCCTTCGTTTAACATTTCACCACCACAGCAGGGTTTCCTCCTCCGTTTAAACAATCTCTCTGGTTTCCGCATGCTGTCCCCCCTGCACCAAAAAAAGTAGAGACCCGAGGATCCCTACAAGCACCGGAACACACGTCAACATTCAAAGTTTTCTGAGCTGTGATTTCAACTCCCGCGTACGAGGCCATTGAAGTGTCAACCATAGCCTTTCCAGATAGATTAGTTTGCATCACAGTACTACTCTATTCCAGATGAAAGTTACAGAACTACGAAATAATAACTTGAATACTCCATACTGATGTATATGATAGCATATCGTACCTTTCAAATGTTTCTAGCTTTGAAGTAACAATAATACCACTAATGAAATATCATAACCGGCATAGAAAATCATCCTTGTTAATAAAATGAGTTCAGTAGCACTCATCATTTATTGTAAAAATGGTTTATCAACGGTCACTTCCAAAAGCACATTTGTTTTAGCACTTCCTGCAGACAATCAAAATACACAAAGCTTTTTGACAAGTCAAGGAACAACTCTTTTTTATTCAGATCTCATATTCGAATGTGAAAAGACTTCGAAAGTTCTAGGCAGGAATTTCGTAGGCAGAACAGCCTCCAACTGCAGCATCGACCGATTGATTGGCAACTGCAAATTTTTATTGAAGTTGTAAGAATTAATTGCAACAGCACTCTTTCTACCAATATAATTGTTTTGCATAAATTACATATACCGCCGTCTTCCTGCCTACATCACCCTCGCACGTTTACCAGCAGCGTGCAGAGAATGTTTGAAGTAACAATAATACCCCTAATGAAAGATCATAACCGGCATAGAAAATCATCCTTATTAATAAAATGAGTTCAGTAGCACTCATCATTTATTGTAAAAATGGTTTATCAACGGTCACTTCCAAAAGCACATTTGTTTTAGCACTTCCTGCAGACAATCAAAATACACAAAGCTTTTTGACAAGTCAAGGAACAACTCTTTTTTATTCAGATCTCATATTCGAATGTGAAAAGACTTCGAAAGTTCTAGGCAGGAATTTCGTAGGCAGAACAGCCTCCAACTGCAGCATCGACCGATTGATTGGCAACTGCAAATTTTTATTGAAGTTGTAAGAATTAATTGCAACAGCACTCTTTCTACCAATATAATTGTTTTGCATAAATTACATAGACAATCTGTTGATCTTGCTGCTCTCCTACATATCATAAGATGTATGGAGCACACACCTGTTACATCCTTCCCTTTGGTGGATTCGCTAGCTTCATCCACACTTGTTCCGTCAGTCGGCTGATTAGTACCTGCACATGGTGTTGTGGGAGATCAGGTACTATTTCAACAATATAACAGAAAGGAGCTTTGAGCTTGAAAATCAGTACATGTACAAATTTTAAAGCATATTATTTCCTTTCTTCCTCTAAACACTACGACAAAATCCATAAATTCGGTTCAAGACCAAGATCACAGTTGTTCTTTCAAGAATCTGATGATGGTTATTATGGTTCTTTGCTTGACAGATTCCCTGTCTAGTCAGTTCCAACCAAGAACAAAGTGTGATCCCTTCGTTGTCGCTATTGACACAAAATCATGTGTCCTAGGATGAACTAGTCCTCGATTACCAAATCAATACCACATTTGAACTTTCTTTTGCAACCTGGGAAATTTTGAAAAAATATACTACTAATTAAAAATAACATTTTGTGTGTGACAAATTACTTTGTGAAACAAATATTCTTACAAAATATAATACTGTTAAGAAAAACATGGGGTCGCCCACAAACTTAACATTGGATGGTAGGGATCAACATACACTTTGAGTTAACCAATTTCATTTATCAAGTAGCTTCAATTATACGTATAAAATGACAAATCAGCACACTTTCTTGTGGAGAAATGATTTTTTTTTCATTTGCACTATACAGGCGGGATAAGACATTTGCAGCAATCTATAACATAAAAAAGTATAGAATGCCATACCACTGCCTTGCTCTTCCTGTTCAGCTATGTTCTGGAGAAACCGATATGTATGAATATGTTAGTATCAGTTTAACATGAGAGATAAACAACAACAATATGGTAATGCTGACATATGTTAATCAAAAGTTTAAACTGTTACCTTAGCATGTATATAATCTAAAATTTCAAGAGTTTTTTTTAGGGACCGCATGGTGCCATGATCTTTATGAGTGTATGTCTGCATAAAGGAAAACCAAAGGCACATGTAAGTACGGACTATAGAATCTTTCAGTGACAAATTCTAGTGAACTAGTAGAATCAAAGAATTTAATATGGGATGAGGATTCTGGAATCTCAAACAATCTTCTGTTCAGATTGTATGAAATGCTATAGAAACTATTAAATCAGGAAAACTGTGTGGAATACTTCAGATAGGACGGCAGATAATAACATCTAGTATAGAGAAAAAGGTTATAAATTCGTAATTACATAGTATGGACGTCCAGATTTCCTGAAATATTGAAGAGTCTTCCATCCACCTGTATAAGCTGGGTGGTCTAAAATGGCAGGGTGAGTGGGAAACACGGGTTCTCCGGGCATGGCTGCTGTCAATGGATCAGCTTTTGTCACAACTATCCCGTCTACGACAAATTGTTCCAGGGGCATAGTGGTGGTATTCATGAGACTTCGCTGCAAAATCACAAGACAATTATTATGGATCTATATAACATAATGAAGGGAGGACATAATAAACAATAAGTATACTCGGTTATTAATTTGAGATGCCAGCTGCCGTTGTGATCTGCGGTTGTTTGTCATTGCCATTGCCGTACTGAGCTTGTGCTACTTGGACACGAAGGCAAGCTGCTGGAGTGGCCCTCGAATGAAGTTTTTGCTTCTTTTTTTAGGGAAAGATGAAGTTTTTGCTGGACTTGTTACCTGCGCTACAGGCTGCTAAGGGCCTAATCAGGTGGAGTTTTGTTATTTCTGGACCAAGACCTCTATACAGACATGTTAACAGCGAGGGGCCCCT
The DNA here is from genome assembly GCA_000970635.1 of Eragrostis tef. Classification (NCBI taxonomy): domain Eukaryota; kingdom Viridiplantae; phylum Streptophyta; class Magnoliopsida; order Poales; family Poaceae; genus Eragrostis; species Eragrostis tef. The sequence goes on along the minus strand of LAPY01003090.1, from coordinate 5,840 downwards.
TCGGGGGCTTGGGGCGGCCGCCTCGCTTGCCCCCCTCCAGGGCCGGCTCTGGCCAGAGGAGCATGTGCCGCTCTGCGTCGTTGAGTAGGGCAAGCAGGGAAGCTCTCCCGCGACTGCCTTACCATGGCAGCTTGCGGGAGAAGGACGAAGGGGACCCATTGGGCGTCGTGGAGGAGGCATTCCATCTCTTCGTGATTGAACCCCTCTCCACATTCATGCCGCCCCTGACTGTCCTAATACGCATCACTGCCATTAGTCTCCGGCCGCCACACTTACAGCCGACTTCGCCCACCACGGATGATGGCCACCGCGCTCGCCGCCGACCTCGGGGCTACCGCGCTGGCCCCAGGACGACCAGGAGCTCCTTTCAAGAATGGAACTAGCGTCCAGTTTCTTTGTGGTGTAACCGAGTAGGAGGCACAACAGTACGTGTTATCAAATGGTAAGTCAGGTTTTCAAAACTAAAGAACAAAATGTGCATGAAATCATTAGCCTTTTCAGTAGTTGCACCATAGAATGCAATAGTCAATAAATATTCAGTAGTTTCCCCATATGAAATATTAGTCAATAAAAAGAACGTTGAAAAAATATTGACTCAATAAATAGTAATGTTGAAACAAAAAATATATAGGAATATTGACTCAAAAAATAGAAGTATTGAATCAATAAATTGGAGTGCGGATGCAGCAAAAGAGAATGTGGACTGGATAAATCGAACTGTCCAAGCAACATAAAAGAGAGAATTTTGAAGAAGACGAAAAAGTGGGTAAAAAGAAAAAGAAAAACTTGATTAGTAAATAATCATGAAAAAGTATTTGGACAACAAAGTAAAAAAAAAATTAGTAAACTGAATATGGATTTATGTCTATGTTTTGGGTCAAGAAGCAACATATGTGTCGTAGATTTTTTTTCTGGGACCTATATTTTATGCAGTGCTGGTTGCTAATCAACTTTCTTGTTTTGCAATGATTTGTTTCTTGTGTTGTCATCATACAATTGCTGATGGAATCTATTGGGGTTGTTTTAATTTGTTGTTGTGCTATCTCCTTTGTATCTTGATGCTTTCTTAATTCACCTCGCAAATAATCTTTTTAATCTGTAGATGGCAGGTTTAAGGAATAATATTTGTTTGCAATCAATAAGGTTATGCTTTAACTAAACTAATATTTTTTTTGTACACTTTTGCTCAAGTAAATCAAGTTTTATTGTCCATCTTTTGCTTCTCCTTATGAATTAGTTTGTTGTTATTTTTTAATGCCACTCAAGCGGAGTTTAGTTCGGCCATATGAGTGTAGTTGTGTTTTGCTTATAATAAACTACTAGCGAATAGGCCGCATGGCTTGTGTGACTTTGTCATATGCATCTGATGCTACATAACCTATCTTTTATGAAAAAATTCATGTGCCCCATTGTAGATATTCTTGGTCATTCATTGTGATATTTCCACACAGGAAGATTTCAATCAATCCTGTGAGAAAAATAATATTTGCAAACATAGTCTTACAAGTTAACCAAATAAGTGAAGCAACTAAGATTGTAATATATAGGATATTCTAAATAAAATAAATATTTTTTGAAGTATTCAAACATGTGAAATATCATTTTTTGTAGATATGAATTTACAAGATAAACTCTATTTAACATTATTGGGCGCGTGGTATACACGGCAGGCATGCATAGCGTGGCTAGTGGCCTTGGTGTTCAGAGAGACACGGATGAACTGATGCGAAGATGGCGGACATATCGAGACGTGCCTATGGGTCTCTTTGGCGAGCAAGCGTGCAATTGTCTGCGCGGCGCGTGCACAACGTTGACAGGGCCGTGCTCGACATGCCGGTCAACTGTAGTGGCGTTCCCTGGATTGTTCGACTAGGATTGTTTGTGTTCTGGTAGCCAAATTTTCGATCAGGATTCCTCCACCTGTTCTGCAGCAAGCGCCTACCACCTCTAAGGCAGGTAGATCGACTAAAACAATATACATGTCCCCGTAGGTTGAATCTGGACCAAAATTCAACATCACGTATCTGCAATTCTGCATGTACGGCAATACATATACAGAGATCAGGGTCGAGATGATTCAACCGGCTGCGACCTTATACCAAGCACGAAGTTGATGATTCAACCGGCCACGACCTATCATGTATTCATGCTAGTACGTAAAGCATCACGAAGTTAAATCTATAGATCTAGCAGGGAAGATGCTCAAATAGAAACTAAGTAAAACAAATATGAACGCTCTGACTGGTCAAATCCGGGCCGAAATTCAACATAATGTAGGAAGTACATACACAATCGATGGAGAGGGGCGATCCGTCCGGGATCTCAGCAGCTCCAAAGGCGAAGAGGTCGACCAGACGAGAGGGGAAGGACAGAGGGGCGAATGCAGTGGCACACGGGAAGATTTGCTCCCGAGATCGAGATGTACAGAAGAGAGGGCCTTGGCTACTCATTTATTATAGCTAAATTATTTAGTAATTAACTAGCCGGGAGGGATCGTTTTGTAGAATAGAGGAAAGGAAAGCAGCAGTAGTAACTGAATGCAGTGCTACAAGACACAATAATACAGAGGGCAGTGAGTCAGCAAAGTCAGACGGGCGCTGCTCCGAGAACCCGCGATCAGTTTCACGAACGACGACGACCACGGATCGATTCTTTCTGTTGGGGGAAACGACAGCGGATGGAGGCGAGTGATGAGTGACCGGACGAGGCTTGGTGAGAGAAACGTGATGAGCGGCAAATCTGTACATATTCTTCCCCAAACAAGCTCTGTACATATCCTTCTTGCTTTATCATTTCGATTGCCCTTTTGTCTATGTACTGACGAACACATGGACAGGTAACTGTCTAGGGTCGGGTCCCTGTCCGACGAGACCGGAGCGCCGCTGATGTTTAGGTTGTGCTCTTCAGAGCGCCGCCAAGGTCCGAGATCATGCATTCATCCCCTTACAGAAACCGCGCGGTCACCACGTCTTCGCATCCAGCACGTCCACGCACCTTCCATTTCTTTGTGCGTTCTGAACACCTACCCTAAATGGCCCTGCAATCCGGAGCAAACAGGATGCCAAGAGCCCGCCAGACACGTGATGCCACTGAAGCACGGTTCAGACTTTGTGTGGCACGCTGTGGCGTCGATACTTGCACGATCTATCCCAAGACACCGTGTCGTTCCGACCTCTCCTCCGATCCATCATCAGCTCGCCCGCTGTCTCCAACCGCAAGAACATGTTCGTGCAGTACCGGCAGCACTGGCGTTGCTAACTGCTAGGCAAGAACATGCTGATCAACTGGAAGGATTTACCCTGATGCCTCCCGTCACCAAAATGCGCATTGCATCATTCTTACTACTAGCATCACGCAGATACATATTTGGGGGAAAGTTAGTTTACAAACGGGTGCCCCTCAGGTGAAACAAAGTGATATCAGGGAAATGCAAAAACGGAGATGTTCAATCAGCTAGTACGCAAAGGAGATGAGTAACATGGATGCATGTGAAATACTCCGTTGACATTTTTTATACTTTGACCAATCGTCTTATCTATAGATATTTATGTAAATAACTAAGTGTATAAGTTACCTAGCTAAATTATTTAGTAATTAACTAGCCGGGAGGGATCGTTTTGTAGAATAGAGGAAAGGAAAGCAGCAGTAGTAACTGAATGCAGTGCTACAAGACACAATAATACAGAGGGCAGTGAGTCAGCAAAGTCAGACGGGCGCTGCTCCGAGAACCCGCGATCAGTTTCACGAACGACGACGACCACGGATCGATTCTTTCTGTTGGGGGAAACGACAGCGGATGGAGGCGAGTGATGAGTGACCGGACGAGGCTTGGTGAGAGAAACGTGATGAGCGGCAAATCTGTACATATTCTTCCCCAAACAAGCTCTGTACATATCCTTCTTGCTTTATCATTTCGATTGCCCTTTTGTCTATGTACTGACGAACACATGGACAGGTAACTGTCTAGGGTCGGGTCCCTGTCCGACGAGACCGGAGCGCCGCTGATGTTTAGGTTGTGCTCTTCAGAGCGCCGCCAAGGTCCGAGATCATGCATTCATCCCCTTACAGAAACCGCGCGGTCACCACGTCTTCGCATCCAGCACGTCCACGCACCTTCCATTTCTTTGTGCGTTCTGAACACCTACCCTAAATGGCCCTGCAATCCGGAGCAAACAGGATGCCAAGAGCCCGCCAGACACGTGATGCCACTGAAGCACGGTTCAGACTTTGTGTGGCACGCTGTGGCGTCGATACTTGCACGATCTATCCCAAGACACCGTGTCGTTCCGACCTCTCCTCCGATCCATCATCAGCTCGCCCGCTGTCTCCAACCGCAAGAACATGTTCGTGCAGTACCGGCAGCACTGGCGTTGCTAACTGCTAGGCAAGAACATGCTGATCAACTGGAAGGATTTACCCTGATGCCTCCCGTCACCAAAATGCGCATTGCATCATTCTTACTACTAGCATCACGCAGATACATATTTGGGGGAAAGTTAGTTTACAAACGGGTGCCCCTCAGGTGAAACAAAGTGATATCAGGGAAATGCAAAAACGGAGATGTTCAATCAGCTAGTACGCAAAGGAGATGAGTAACATGGATGCATGTGAAATACTCCGTTGACATTTTTTATACTTTGACCAATCGTCTTATCTATAGATATTTATGTAAATAACTAAGTGTATAAGTTACCTTTAAAACGTTTTTGATGATGAATCTAATGATATTCATTTCATATTCAAAAAGTAATTATTTAAGTCTATATTGTTGGTCAAAGTTCAACAAAAAAAAGTCAACAGTGTCATATAAAAAAGAACGAAGAGAGTACTTTTTATAAGTGTACAGGGGACCTCTATGTACCGATGTATTCAAGTCACGCGTTAATAACGTACACGACTACTCCTTATGTACGTTTTCTTTTGCATAAAAGGAAACTGAGATAACCATCCAGCATTTTTTTCCTTTTGTATAGTTCATTCATAGTTGTGGTCGGTGGGATGTGTCGTGAGTGCCAACTCCTCACATCCATCGTAATTCCACTTGCTAAATATTTTAGGGCTCTGTATGCATGGCTGCAACAAGGCAAAAAAAGAGCAAGGGAAAAGATCATAATAACGCGCTTGGACCTGTGAAGGCAGACTGTATTCCTAATAACGCGCCTTGGACCTGTGAATGCATCTGGTGAGAAGTGATGGGAGGCTGCCGTCTACATAGTGGACTAAATTATATTCACATGCTTAGTTTTAGCTTGTCAAGGTCCAAAATAATTTTAATAACAACCAGTCACTGCTTTTTTGTCAGTTTATTATATTTCTAAACAGTAGTGTTTCAGATATGACCTTGGTGCACGATACATTTTTTCGGTTAGCTTACTTGCTAAAGCTTTATAATTAATTTTCGACAACCTTTTTCTGGCGTCAAAGCTTTTTTTTTCTATTCCCCGGGACTTAACAATGACGCCTCCTCTTCTGCGCTGGTATCGTTGAATGTCCACAAGCATCTGCTAACTCAAGTTGGTTAGAATCACACCGCACAATGACAATTTCAAGCCAAGTATCAGGAGAGGCATGTTGCATATCTTCTTCCTGCCCGAGCCTTCCTCTTTAAGAATGCCCATTGCCGATTTGGTGCACTAACAGGGGGTCATATCACCAATGATGAGCTCGTTCTTGTGTGCGCCACAGGATTTACTGTTTTGCTAGAGACCCGAAGCTTATCCTCATTTCTGCAGGAACGCTAGGACTTCCTTTGTTCACTTGAGGGCACGTACAACGGGTTGTAGTTTGCCGTAGACATGCATCGTGATGAGGACATCACCAATGTGGATACAAATGTTACT
>LAPY01003089.1:48977-59175 GCA_000970635.1 Eragrostis tef | reverse complement strand
TCGTGCTTACGTGGCACTTAGTCACGCCAATTAATTTGGTGCGACTGTATTTTCGTCACGCCAATCAATTTGCTGTAACCAAATGGTCTAGATTTGCAAATTTAGTTTCGGACGGTCTTATATTAAAATAGTAGTTAAAAAAGTTTAAAAAATAAAAAAAAAATTCTGCCTTTTTGTTTCGAGGGGTTGATTGAAGAAGCAGGTTGGGCTTGGATCTGTTGTGGAAGACATTGAGGGTGATCAGGCCGGCCCAGTCGAGCATTATTCGCCATCAACTATCGTTTCCCCCTGTCAGACCAGAGACGAAACAGAGGAAGTGCTCTGCTCTCAGCTGTTCTGTTCTATACATGCTGGTTAAACTTTAGGAAACCAAGCTCGGCATGATATAATAGGACGATGATGCTTCCTCCAGTATGTGACGATGATGAAAGAAATGAATCCACCGCATCGTGCCGTCTACCACTTTCACATGAACTGTGGCCACGTTCTCTGCAGTTCTAACTGCCGCTAGCAACTGCAAGTTATTTCGTGCCTGACTAATTTTCAAGCACTTACAACCATTTTGCTCAATTAAACACCATTTTTTACAGAAATTACGATTATTTTTCTTTGTACCAGGGAGGAGAAGCATGTGCGTCATTCATGTGCCGTCCAATGCGACCCATCCGAAGTACCTTCCGTCCAAGTCCTCTCCAACATGCTGCTGCTGATTCTCCTCTCTCGCCGTTCCTGGTCCAAAGTCAACAGCAGCCGCGCGTATAAACTCAGCCGCTACGCCTTTCCCCACCACGAGCTTCTCTCATCCCTCCCCGCCAAGTAAATCTCAGCTCGGTTCTCCGACCAACCAGCCATCCGGCCATGGAGGACGACGCGGCCGGGCGACGCCGGCAGCCGCCGTGCTTCCTCGCCTTCCTGGGCCACGGCGCGCTCCTCCCGGCCCGCAACCGGGGCCTCTTCCTCCCGCTCCTCGCCCTCCCGCGCCGGCCGCCCGCCGGTCTCGTCGACGCCGACGGCATCAGCCGCGCCGACCCGGCCAGCGCCGCGTACCGGGACCTCGTCCGCGGCCTGCAGGCCCACGTCCGGCGCCTCCTCCTCGCCGCCGCCGCGTGCCTCCTCGCCGCCGTCGTCGCCGGCTCCGCGATAAAAATCGCCACCGTCTTCGCCGCCGTCGCCGCCTTCTCCTGCTCCTCCGCTTCCGGCAACGGCGCCACCACCACGGCGGCAACAGCGGTGGCGAAGGCGAAGGGCAACCTCTGGGGCGCCGTGCTCACCGTCGCGTTCGGGTACGTCCTCGAGGCCGCCTGCGCCGGCGCCACCTGGAGTCCGCCTGCCCCGGCGCCATCGCCGCGCTGGCCGTGCTCGCCGTCGTGCTCCTCGACTACTCGCTCCTCCTCCTCTTCCTCGACGCGCTGCTCGTCCTCCTCGCCACGCTCTTCCTCGTCTACCTCACCGTCGTCTGCGCGGTCGCCGTCGTCGTCTCCGCCGCCGAGCGCTCGCCCCCGCCGTGTCGCGCGCGTGGCGGCTCATGCGGGGACGCGGCGCGCAGGCCGCGCTCTACGTGCTCGCCACGTGCGCGCTCGGCGCGGCGGTCTCGCCCGTGTACACGCTCGCGACGCGGTGGTGGCCACGCAGCGCCGCCGCGGGCGTCGCCGCCGGCGTCGCGTACGTGCTGCTCCTCGGCGCCGTCGAGGTGTTCTCCGTCGCCGCCGTCACGGCCTTCTACTTCGAGTGCAGGGAGAGCACGGAGGAGGAAGAGGAGATCATGGCTTTGGCCGGCCATCGGTACACCAAGCTGCCCAATGGGGATGAACAGTCAAATATCTGATCGAATCTTGCGGTTCTTATGACAAATTCATTCATCGACTTGTATTGTATTATTACTCCGTATTGGATATGATTGAGCCTAGCCATTGTTCTGGTGATTGCTGCCAGAAAGAAAGAAATGACGTAGAATGTAAATTAACAATTTATAAATTGGATTTCCATTGCCAGAAGCATCATCTAACTTATCTCTAAAGCTGATATACACTGTTCTTTTCATATATGCCACATATATAACAAAGGTGTCAAGTTTTCGTCTTGTGTTATTGTCCATTTCCTGATAAGATCAGCATGAGGAAACAAACAATCCAAAACATGGGCAGGATCCATCAACTGGATACGCTGCTACTTGCTCATGCCATTCATGGAGTCGGCATTTTAATTAGGCAGATCAATTATGAAGTCGTTGCCACTTCCTTGTCACACTGAATTCGGCATGGTATATGAACTAAAAAGACTTGTAAAAGGGATCATAATATATGACAAGAAAAAAATCTTTGTGGATGTGAGACGATAGCCTCTAATTCTTCACGGGAAGGCGCTGCGAATATGCGTGCGTGACTACTGGCAGAGAGAAAAGAATGCAATTCCATCGGCCGCCGAAAGCATCCGTCGTTTTCAGAGACTGTCAAACTAAGGCAGCCGTGGAATGTTTCGTCATGGAGCAAAGGATGATTCCACTGTAAGTCGCTGTATGCTGAGTCTCATGCTGGATTGCGTCTCATGCTGGATTGGCTGGAGCATGTATCTCGCCAATCGGATTACTTTGACAGACTAGGTTTCCTTTTCACCTTTTATTACTTGTGTTGAAAAACTTGGTTGCACCGTTTTTACGCGGAATTGGACCTGGGTTGGTTGAAATGGTCTGAGCAAACTTGTGTGCGATGGTAGGCTCAAGTTTTGACTCTTGGGGAACAGTTTGTCCTAAGATTTGACTATAGTACATAAATAACCCTCAAGGGAACAGTTCGTCCTAGTATGTCCCGAGGGACAGCCCTTCTGCTTGATTCAGCGGATAAGATGGAGGTATAGAATTGTTGCGGTAGGGAACTAAAATTTCGGGTGATTTCAAGATTTTGAGAGCAAATCAGTTTCCAAGAAATTCAGGATAAAAGATAACAGCATGAAAGACCTCTCATGAAAAATTGGAAAACTCTTACAGTGACTAAAATTGGACTGTACTTACGAGTTTCCAGTTTTACAAGAGAGAGGAAAGCTCAATTCAAAGGGAAGCCAGTTGAAATGCATCCACGTGATCTTGCTAGCCAGGCAAGACGTATGGAAATTTCCATACAGTTTCATGACAAGTTAAAGATACTCGTGGGGATCAGTATCATGGGCTCATGTGCAACTTCATCAGGTTCCTTGTGCAAATCATCAAGAGAGGTCCAAATGTCCATATCGAATGGAAGTCACAGTTATATAACTTACTTGCACATGAAAAACCGGTGACCTCACCCGGTCACCCCAATCATACCTTGAACCTCAAACCCACATGATCGTATCGAATACAAAAATAAAATAAGAAAATGAAATATTGAGATCGTAGGGAAATGCCAACTGGGAACTACATGCCCATGCAAGGAAGCAACATGGTGTCGCAAACTTCATAATCACTTAAAAAGTATATCTGTCTGTACTGGGAATAAAAAGAACATAAATATCTGTAGCAACTTACTTTGGCAACTGACAATCGGTTATGACGCAATGCGCTGCAGCACTGCTGCAATGAATTGCCACGTGCAGATGTATATCGGTATTTTTTTTTCATACAACATGATTAGAAAAGACAGACATTTACCAACCGAGAGGTAATTAGATGTATGCGTTGAAACATGCTAAAACCGAGTTTACAATAAAAGGTCACACTCTTGAATAGAAATAATCTTTTCAGAGTTACATGGGCATAATTTAGCTATCATCCCATGGTCCAGAGTTATTCTTGCAAGGCATATGGCCAAAATTTGTTGCTCTTCTCAAATAATAAATGACTAGTTCATGATGTTAATTGAATCTGATATACATGTTGTGGAAAAACTGTGAAGATACACACAACATATGTGATACATGTAAAGAGGATCACAATCTCGCACTATACTCATCTGAAGGGAAAAGAAATGGTCGACCATGGAGATAGAACTCACAGTCTATCTTACCTTTTTCAAAAACTGTACCTTCTCAAATTCTGGACTGGCAAAGCTCTTCTCTACTTCCCACGCATGATGAGCCATCATGTTAAACGATGATTTCACCCCCTTCTCATCAGAGACCTCCCTTGAAAAAGGGATCCGAACAGCAAAGATGCCTTCCCCAGAACGAACATGAAGGTCAAAACCTAGGCGGTCAACCCATATCATCTTCACATCTGCCACCTGTTACCACAGGACACTATGAATGTTACTGCAAAAAATGTGAACAAAGGCTCCGTACGTTGAAAATCGGGGCTCTATGCATTCTTGAAATTTGACTATCCAATTGCACCCTAAAAACAAATATCCCATAAAGAATATTTCACTAATTACTGTGCGCTGCAGGTTACAGCCAGTCGTCCAACTGCCTGCTTGAAGCCTTGAACCAGTATAGGCTTCACATCAGCCTAAAAGCGGGGTTCTAGAAAGATGAAACATTCCATTCCTTGATATCTAATAATCCAGCAAAGGGTCTAAAAAAGGTGGCAAATCATCTATCGACTGCATTTTCCTACTATTGATATTCAACTCATATAAAGGAGTGTAATTTAATAAATAGAAGTAATGAATCAAGCGCAAGAAAATGCACTTCATTGGTTTGGCATGAGGCATCTAGCGAAAAGCAAATAGCTAGCATTAGTTTCCCATTAATGACAGTAATGAAATCAGTACCTGGAAATCTGATTCAACATATATACTGTATATCCTATGTACATCATCGGCATTCTTGCTGTTCAGTTCTTCTACAATGTTTTCGGCAAAATTACGAAGAGGATCAGGTTCTGCACTGGTGTACTCTGACGGAACAACCCACATGCCATCCTGCAGGGACAGAACTATTTAGCAGTGTAATCTCATTTTTTAGTGAATCTTCACTATAAAATAAAGCTACTTGCTGCTAGGACATAATGGAAAGACACAGAAAAGAAGAAAAGTGCCAGGCTCTTCAGCTTGCATAGTGATCAAGAGCAACTTTGAGTAATCTTAAGTTTGGCAGGTCAGTGGCATCCATTGTGGTCACTTATTTAGCACCTACATTTATGCTTCTTATTGCTTTTTAACAAACTAGTACAAAAAAATATATCCAGTTATGTCACTAACACACATATTTGCAAGAGAATTATCAAAGATGTTATTTTGCAGAAATTGTGTTGAAACATTTAAATTTGGCCAAAAAGGGCCCCTGGGTGAGGTGGGCCTTAGGTGCCCACTAGTCAGCAAGAACTGAAACACAGACCATGAAAGAATTGAAACATCTACCTACTCATTGTGCCTACAAGTGTAAGAAAACAAAACATGTGGAAGTTGGAAATAAAGAAATCACAACCCTTTCTTTTGGAAATAAAAATGTTATGCACAAGAAGTCAGAGTTGAATGATCAAGCCCAAAAATTGAAAAGCATATTATCTAACTAGATGAGGAGCTTATATATTTTACCTCGTTGAAATCTTCCATGTGCATAATCCGCTCGACAGATATCAAGTACAAAAGATCTTGATTTATCTCTTCCCCAAATTTCTTTTCCCACCTGGTGGAAAGCTTCTGCGCAATTCAATAAGGCATGATACCTATCAATATGAATATGCTTAAGAAATAAAAGCAATGGTGGCCCAGAACTCCAAACTGTATTAATCAGAAAGAAAAGAGAAAAGGTTACTGAAAGTACTGAAAAAGCAGTTCATTTTTTTTTTCGAAACGAGACTAACCCAGCTCCATCCAAGGATGGAGGTCACAGAGTTTACAGTTTGTGAACAAAAGAGCGCAAAAGAGAAAGGTTGTCCTACCCCAATCGACTACCAGGTTCTGAAATATTCAATTGGGGGGAAGAGACAACAATAATTATTTTTTTCATCCATATTGCATGTTTGGGTGCAAATTTGGGGTAAATAGTCTGCCACGGTAACCGCTGGCTAATTCAAAAATGAAATACATACATATCTTAAACCAAACCACTGGCTAATTCAAAAATGAAATACATACATATCTCAAACAAATGCACAATAACAATATTGTTACCTTCAACACAGCCTCATCACTAGGTTTAGTCAAGGCACCAAGCATGGTACATTGTGGTGTCCTAACCCCACTCTGCTGAAACTGCAGACAACAAGAGTAGAAAAGAAACAGTAAGATCAAAAGAAAATGAATCACACTGTTATAAGTAAAAGCACCTTTAAAGTTTGGGTCGCCTCTGACATCAGAAAAAACATGACCAAAAAGGAAAATTAAGTTTGGAATGGTGCAAATGACCACTCCCACAAAGTAGTGAAGTGGTAAATAAGTCTCATTGTAACGTAAATGATTCCTTTCGTGGCCTGACTTCCTGTATTCCCTTGCCAATACAGCTATGTGATCCAGCACCTAAATCCCATTCCCTCATCGCATAGTTGAGAAAACCTCTATGTAAAGGATTGAACCTTGAAAACGTATTATGTAATATAACAGCACAGTGCGATCTCAAATTCCAAATTCCAATACCCGGTGGCATGTGAAAGTGTTCCCACAGAGGCATCCACCACACAATGCAATGAGGCTACCAAGCTAATAGCACATTGATCGTTTCTTCTATGGCACAATGAACTGAACGCTGCACTCTATGAGTACTTTCTATGTTACCCCGATACTTCCGAACGCTCATGTATCGGATACCAATACTCCTCCGATACATATCGGACACCGATACGTGTCGGACGCGTATCGCAAATATTTATGAGTTTTAAATAATTTAAGTAATTCTGATACTTTGTCGACACTTTGCCAATTCTTTTCCGGATACCTCCAGTCCAGCCCTGACCCATCTCTCATTTGACTCATAACAGTGCCCTCTTCACAAATAAAACAACCCTATTATCCTCATGTGACGGCACTGTCGTCTGTTACTGGACCCAGAAACCCTAGATGCTATCTATCGTCCTCCTCCCTCTTGCTATATAATTGCATATGGATGCATTATACTCAACCTTTTAGGCAATTGCATTTAGCTTTAAGCAAAAAGAAAATTATAATATTATATATATACATAGAAAAAATATATATATACAAGCGTATCCGTATCAGTGTTTTTGAGAAAATGCCGTATCGTGGTATCGCCATATCGCGTACTGGTATCACCGTATCGGGGTAACATAGACTTTCCAATGAACATAACACTGAAATCCACGAGCACTACAATGCTAAAATTCTATTACTCCTGCAAAATGCAAGAGTGCCTTCAGCATTTCTTCTGTCACACAATCCACGAGCATTTCTTTTGTCATCTTTCACGGGACAGTTCAATGTAAAATGCTAGATTCACAACATAATAAAAACAAATTGAACCTTACTCGGTCTCCACACCGCACAGCACAGGAATTGCATCACAGAAACCTCAAAAAACTCAACCTTTATGACAAATGCAATAATCCTAGCACCCCACAGCTGTATCCACTCACCTCGACGTGGAAGCTGGACAGGGCATTGGGCGTGGCGACACCTGCGGTGGCCAGGCAGAGCGCGGGCGCGCCGGAGGCGTCTGCAACGAAGCGCGCGCCGACGCCGAGCGGCCAGCCATCAGGGCCCACTACGGAGAGAGTCCCGGACGGGGCGAGCTCCGGCGGAAACCGGGGCGGCGGCGGCCGCCGCTGCGGCCACCACCCGGACCCCGCGCCTCGCGGCGGAGACGGCGAGCAGGGACGGAGGAGGCTTCTTGGAGCATAGGGTGGCGGGGGAGGGGAGCGGGGAGGATAGGATGGAAGACGAAGACGACGCCGGCGACATGGCGGAAATTGGAGGTTGAGATTTGATGGGGATTTTTGAGGGGTGAGATAGGCATGGATAGTCTACGGTCAAATGTGCGCATATCATTTTGCTTTTGAACCATGGCTGTTTCTACAGCCAGATTATAGCACAATACTTTTGATAGGAGAAACCGGCCTGGATCCGTATGTTCGGTTACAGAAAAAAACCGGTCAGAAACATTTGAGGATACAGATTAAGCCATGAATCATTTGAATTTTAGTTATTTTGTTATGAAACATAATTGTCCAATTTCTGTTATTTGGAATTTCGGACAATTATGTTATTCTGGAATTTTGGACAATTAAATTATTTCGAATTTTCTTTTTTACATTTTTAGTCAAGTTAGAGCAAAATGGTCATTTCAGCACACATTTAACACCGTTAACAATGAAAACTGACGGAAAGGCCAAGAAAAGAATGAAATTTACAACTTGGGTTATAGAGATAACTTTTTTTTTAGATTGGACGAAGAAAGGAACCGTGAACTTTTTTAGGGCCAAATAAAGAATTTCCTCTATCCTTTTCCATGCATTTTTTAAATCAGAGAGAATATTAAATAAGTTTGCGCTTATTAAAGAGTTGCATCTCCAATGTAGAGTCATTACCCGTACATCTCGAGATACGCATTGTCACAGTAACCCGGTCCCAGCCCTAATTGAAGGTAAGAGATACATATGTATATCTTCCATGGTTTCACAGTCCAATCGATCAATTTCAGAAAACTACGACTATTTGTACCCTTTGTAACAGAAAACTACGTCTTTTGGATCCGGACCCACATGTCAGCCATATGTTTCATCAAAATAAAATTTTGTCACCGACGTGTGGGTCCAGCACTAAAATCGTAGTTTTGTGTTACAAAAGGTATAAATAGTCGTAGTTTTCTGAAATTGAACCCAAAAGTCGTAGTTTTGTGTTACTCGGGTGCAAATAGTCGTAGGTTTCTGAAATTTACTCCCAATCACATGATAGTATAACTTAGGAACATACTTTTCACTTTTGTTAATGTAACACTTCATCCTGCGTTTACTTATATGAGGAGTAGGCAGCTCCTCTCTGCTTCTCTCCATCTGTCTCCATTGTTTTCTCTGAGAGCATTGAACCAGAAAGAAAGTACCTAAAATCCCACCACCATTTGCAGGAGAGAAGTTTGACAAGCTATGGTTGTTCTGCTTTTGATGTTGAGCAGCGTTTAGGAAATTTGATTGTGCGTGGGAAATTCAGGAATTGGCAGCTGCTGTTAAAGAGGAGCCTCGGCGAGCGAAGTATGAACAGGATGGCAAGGTGAGTTCCACAATTGTGTGGGTAATGGAAGAATTCCTAAAAACCTTTTGAGTTCTTTGCTACTAGCTCAGTTTTATTGGCATGGTGTTAAACAAGTTAGTATAGTTTCTTGTCCTAAAGACAAATAAATAAAACCGTAGGAATTATGCTTTTTCAGAAATTACACAAAAAAAAAAATATTTTCCTAGTGCAAAGATTTACGGCTAAATTGATCACCAGTTTGTTCCATTCAAATTATCAAGACTCAAGAGGCCCACAGTAAATATTAGGGTTTTCTTTTAACCAGGAGTCTGAATGTCTTAACATATTGGAAGCCCAAAGAACTGTTAAAGTAATTATGTCCTTTTTCATGGATGAATAATTGTTAAAGTTTTCAAGACAAATAAGTAGAGGCTTAATTTGTAATACTACAAAACAAATTTGTATCATCAGATCATCACTCAGGTTTAAGTACTGATTTCTTTGTAGACTACTGCATAGTTTAGAGGGATCCTTTTGTCTCACTGAAATTTGGCTCAGGCTAACGTACACGTCATTAAGGAACATGATTTTCCATGAATTTTGAACTCTGCAGTGCAGGTCACACCCTAGTAAGAACAAACCAAATGACGAACAACACAAAGCAGCCAAAGTTTCAACCAAAAAAAAAAAACATGGAAAGGACAATGTGCCACGTTCTTTGCAGCTCTAACTGGCTGCTGCTAGCAGCTGCAGATTATTTTGCGCCTGGCTGATTTTCCAAGCAAGCACCTACCTATCTATAGTTGGAAACAATGGAACAACTGGTGGTTTTCGCTTTGTCTCCTCCGTCGGTGGTTGCCTCATGGAGGCGTACCATAATGAAATGTTCTCCAACATTCTTGCTGCTTCCTCTCCTCCTCTTGCCGTTCCTGGGTAGCCGGTCCAGAGTCAACAACAGCAGCCGCGCCGCGCGTATAATAACCCCCCCCGCCGCTACACGTACAGTAACAAGTACAATCAGGAGCGCACCACGCAGCTCGCCGGCCATGGCCGCCGCGGCGTGGAAACGGGGCCTCTTCCTCGCCCTCACCGCGGGCCTCGCCGCCGCGCTGCTCCTCGGCAACGCCCTCGCCGTGCAGCCGCTGGCCGCCGCCGTGCTCGTCGAC
>LAPY01003089.1:33593-47971 GCA_000970635.1 Eragrostis tef | reverse complement strand
CGCGGGCGTGGCGGTTCACGCGGGGCAACGGCGCACGGGCCGCGCTCAGCGTCGTCGCCGCGTGCGCGCTCGGCGCGCTGGCCTCGCCCGTGTACACGCTCGCCGCGCGCCGCCTCTGGCCCAGCAGCGCCGCCGCCGCGGTGGCCGCTGTCGTCGCGTACGTGCTGCTGCTCGGCGCCGTCGAGGTGGTCTCCGTCGCCGCCGTCACGGCCTTGTACTTCGAGTGCACGGAGAGCGCGGAGGAAGAAGAGGAGATCATGGTGGCGGGCCATCCGTACATCAAGCTGCCCAATGGGGACGAACTGTCGAATCTTTGATCAAATCCCTTTTTTCTTTTGGCGGTTTTCATGACAAATTCGTTCATCCACTTGTACCTTGTACGCACGTGTGTTGGAAAACTTGGCTTCCGCTTTTTTTATGCGGGATCGGACCTGCGAAACTCCTATGCCACGCACGAGCGCGTGTTTCCGTCCTCACGTGCTGCCTGCCGCGCAAGGCCAGCGTACGTGGGTGGGCCGAGAAGAAAAAGTTTGATGAAAGGTTTTGTTACGCAGAAAGTTACGTAAAAGTTATAACAAAACTTTCCATATAAAAGTTTTTAAAAATGTTACACTAAAACTTTCCATCTAAAACTTTCTGAGACAAAGTTTTCAAAAAAGAAAAATTATGTTTTTTCCATCATTTTGAGACCCAATTGTAATTTTAACCCCAAATATGAGTTTTTACGTTTTTACCATCACTTTTTCAAACTAAAGCTGCTATCTACCATCGGTTTTCTTCTCCGTGAGATAAAAGGAATTGAGCAATTAAAAAAAAAGAAAGAAAAACGTAGAGAGACGAAACTACCCCTGAGTGAATCGAGTCCTTCTCCAACTCATTGCTTAGCTTCCCCTGACCAAACCGTGGCCATGTCTTCCTCACGAACTCCCATCCCAACCCTAACCCTAGGAAGGCGACGGCGGCGGCTGGACGAGGCTTGGGTGCGCGATGCGGCGACGGATGTACGCGGGCGTGCGACGCCGGGCGCGGCTCGGCGCGGGCGCGCAACGCCGGCGAGCAGCAGCGAGTCAGCATGGGGAGTCCAATGGAGGCTGGCATGGAGAGTCCAACAAATGGGTGAGCTTCTTCCTCCGGTGAAATAAAAAATGGATTCAATTTGTTCGATGGAGGGCAACTGCCATTAGGAGCTTGTTTTTATTGAAATCTGGGATTGTCAGTTTGACCGTTTGCTTTCGCCCTCCCCAATCTTACAAATGCAATGCATCACGCATATGAGGTGTTAGCTCAAATGCCACTGTATCTAATCCTTGTTACATAATAGTAACCTTACATTGTTTTCAAATATGTTTCAAACAAGCAAGACTTGGACTGGTTATTAGTTTCTGACAGTCACATGAAGTATTTTCTGCTAATTTGTGCTGCTAATTGAGGATATGAGCAGAATTTGTGAAATATTAGTACCTGCAGAGAAGCTGCTCATTTGTTAATATTTAGTATTTACTCAACTTTCTAATCACATTGTCCGAAGAATGAGTTGGCTTTGATACAATCTTTTGGGAAGAACAACACTGACTTTTGCGAAATGAAAAACTATTTGCTCAAAATAGCCATTCTGATGACAGATTCAAAAGAACTTCTCTTTGTAAAGATCTTCTAAATTTCCTAAACACTTATCTACTCCATCTGTAATGATATGTCAAAAGTGCGGCAATACCACGCTCCCTTTCTAGTTCATGTGAAATGCTATTCTGTCAAAATTTGGTCCAAATCTGTCTAAATTTACCAAAGTTTGTCAAAATTTGAAATTTGTGGTAATATATTTGAATATGTTGCATTTTTTCATTCAAATAGCAAAAAACTTTCAAATTCTGTTGTATATGACTTCCATGTCCAAAGTGATGGTAAAATTATAAAAGGGCAACTTGGTCTTTTCTCTCACCATTTAACACCGTCAAAGGGCAGGTAACAGACTCATGGTAGAATCTTTGTTCAGTTCAAAAAAGTGATGGTAAAATCACAAAAACGTAGATTCGGGGGTCACAATGGCACAACAAAGTGATGGTAAAAACGCAAATGCCCCTTCAAAAAAGTTGTACCGAAACTTTTTAAAAATAGAAAGAGAGTAGGAATAAAACTTTCCAAAAAAAGAAAGTTATGAGTTGGTTGGAGAGACGCACGAGTTGGCCTCCGCGCGTCGTGCGGATTAGCCACCCCCTCGGACCTGGAGTGAAACGGTCTGAGAATACTTCGCTCACTCCACCATTGCACACACACACACACACACATTCTTACACGTTCTGATGATCTCTCGTAACAACTCCTTCATAAAAACCTAGGGAGGCAAAATGAAGAGGAAAAAAAATACATGGTATCATTAGTCATGTTGCATAATATTTGTAACATCCCAAAAAGTATTTGCACCAAATTTGAGTCAGGGATTAACAATTTGTCTCCAAAATTCCATCTCGCGGTCTCAAATCAAATCAAATCCAATCCCGTGATATTACTTGTTCCCTTTTCGATAAATCTGTGCCTTAAATTTGATTTCAAATTTTGTTTGATATTCAAAATGTAAAGCTCAAGTCTAATCATGCCCAAATCCTTGATTGAATTCCAGGATAAAATATCAAGGAAATTCCTTTGGCGCCAACGCTGAAAGGGCTCAGTTTCCGTTCAATCAAACCTGGCCCAACTCCCTTATTCATTTTTTTTCCTCCAACCTTCTACCGGACCTAAACAGCTCAGCAGGCCAGAATCTCAAGCAACGGCCCAGCACCGGAACTGGCCAGCCCAAATACAACCAACGTGTGCTCCTGTTCCCTTTTCTTCCTCACCGAAACCGAACCAGCGCAACGCCAGCCGCCGCGCCTCTGCTTTTCTCCGACGCGCGCTCGCACTCGCTGCTGCTGGGACCCGCTTCGCTCCACCTCGCGCCAAGCAACCTTTCCATGCTTCTTTCATCTGCGACCTCGTCTTCGTCTCTCGGCAGCGGGTGCAGCGTGAGTGCGACGATGTTCAGTTCGAGCCGAAGCTTCAGACCACCGCGACTCCCTCTCCGGTGAGCGTATCGTTGAATCGATCCATATTTCCTTCTCAGTGTTGGATGCTTCGTCACCTTGCCGAAACTAATACCTTGACTTGGTTTAATCTGCCGGGAACGCGAGGATGCCGTGGACGCTGGAAGAAGCATGGTCACCGCTCCGGACGCGTGCTGGCGCGGTAGCTGGACGACCTGCACACGGGAAGCCGTGGATCACACCGACCGCGCCTACTTCCAGCCTCTCCTTCAAGCTCGACCCCGTCCGCTGCGTCGTGAACCGGGAGCGCGTCGACGCCGAGTTCAAGCCAAGTGTACGTGGTCACCGTCGGTCTAAGGACGCGCACCTGCGAGCAGCTTGCGCGGAAACCTTGTCTTTCCCGTCGCTGATTGGCTTCCTCATCGTCAAGCTCGTCCTCAGCGTTCTTCTCCATCACGCGGTTAGCATATATAGCAGACCACCCCTCCCCGCTGTCCTCCTCCTGTTACAGATAGCTAGGCTCGCTCTTCTTCGACGATATATATGCCGCCTCGTGCCTGCTCTGTATCAGTTCGCCTTTCTCCTATTCTTGTACTCCTTTCCGGTTATGTTCGTGCTCATGGCGAGCTACGCCTTGGGGCCATGGCGTTGCTGTTCGTCAAGCTGCAGTAATTAACGGGCCACTTTCAGCTAGTTTGCCTAGTGGATCCCGGTTCAATTTGTTGGACTTCGTCGAGCGTAGGACACACTACGGGAAAGCCCCATATATGCCGAGTGTGGGGCTCTTTGCCGAGGGCCTTTTATCAGGCACTCGGCAACCTATTTGCCGAGTGTTCTACTAGTGACACTCAGCAAACACGAGTCGGCACTCGGCAAACGTCAGCACGTGCCGGGTCCGTCAATATTGTGCCAAAGACCTTGTTTGCCGACCATCTGACTTCTGACATGCCGCTTACACATCTGGCTTTGTTCACTCATACTGTGACAAAACAAAATATAGTTAACAATAGCTTTGTTCACCAGAGTTTGGTGTCGAACAGTGCTACATCTACAAAACATTTTACAACATTCACATGAAATGGTTACGTGTCAAAATATGGTTGGTTGCATGATTTAGAATTAGCATAATTTAAGAAGACACTTGCTATAAATTCACTCACATGTCAGCAGCACTTGCTATAAATTTAATGACACGTCACCATTTTGTGAGAACTTTGTGAAACTTTTTGTGAACGTAGCATTGCTCGTTTGGTGCCGGTGAGTTTGCGGAGATCCCTTTCGGTTAGAAGAAACGGTATTAAATTGCCTGTTTGCCGTTTCCCATGAACTACTCCAGTTAGAACTAATATACTATGCGTCATTAATATTATTTTTCCTAGTATGATGGTGACAAAAGTAGCGCTCATGTAGTCAACTTTTACTTACTCCACTAATACTATATACAATGTACTACACTCATACTGCTTATGCAAGGCTTGATCATAGAGTCGTATGCATATGAGCATATCCTTTTCCATGCATTTTTAAGTCGGATTATCCGAGAGAATATTAAACAAGTTTTTGCTTATTAGAGAGTTGCATCTCGAGTGTAGAGTCATTACCCGTACTTCTCAAGACTTGCGTTGTCACGCTAACCCGGTCCCAGCCCTAACAGAAGGTCAGAGGTACTTTTATATCGATTACGTTTTTCCATGGTGTCACGGTCCGAAACCGTTGATCGTATGATAGTATAGCTTAGCAGCATACTTTTCACTTTTGTTAATGTAACACTGCATCCCGCGTTTACTTATATAAGGAGGAGGCTAGCTCATTTCTGCTTCTTCCATTGTTATGGAGGCTTCTCCCTCCATCTGTCTCCATTGTTTTTCTCTGAGAGCAGTGAACTGGAAAGGAAGTACCTAAAATCCCTCCATTTGCTGGAGAGAAGTTTGACAAGCTATGGTTGTTCTGCTTTTGATGTTTAGCAGCGCTTAGGAAATTTGGCTGTGCGCGGGAAATTCAGGATATATTGGCAGCTGCTGGTAAAGAGGAGCCTCAGCGAGCGAAAGATGCCAAGGTGAGTTCGACAGTTGAGTGGGTAATGAAAGAATTCCTAAAAAGCTTTTGAGCTCTTTGCTATAGCTCAGTTTTATTTGCATGATCTTAAACAAGTTGGTATAATACGTATGGAGTTTCTTGTCCTAAAGACAATTAAATAAAACCTTCCAGAAATTACATTAAAAAAAGGTTTTCCTAGTGCAAATATTTATGGCTAAATTGATCACCAGTTTGTTCCATTCAAATTATCAAGAGAGTCCACAGTAAATATTAGGGTTTTCTTTTAACCAGGAGTCTGAATGTATTAACATATTGGAAACCCAAACAACTGTTAAGTAATTATGTTCTTTTTCATGGACGAATAGTTAAAGTTTTCACGACAAATAAGTAGAGGACCTAAGCAATACTAGAAAACAAATTTTTATTATCAGATCATCACTGAGGTTTAAGTATTGATGTCTTTGTAGACTATTGCATAGTTTTAGAGGTATCCTTTTGTCTCACTGAAATTTGGTTCAGGCTAACACTTCATTAAAGAACATGATTTTTCATGAATTTTGAACTCTGCAGGTCACACCCTAGTAAGAACAAAGCAAAGGACGAACAACACAAAGCAGTCAAAGGTTCAACTAAAAAAACATGCGGTAAGACAGCATGCAAGTTAAAGGGCTGCTCCAAAAAATGGACAGGCAAACAAAAGTGGATTCTGGACCCTGAAGGGAACATTATTCTGACATGGAATCGTATCTTCCTTGTCTGTTGCGTGGCTTCTCACTGCGTCGATCCTCTCTTCTTCTTCGAGCTAACCGTTGAGAGCACATACTCCCATTTGTGCATGAGAATGGACCACAGTTTGGCCATCGTGCTCGCTTGTCTCCGATCTCTTATTGACATGTTCTTCATGGCTCATATTGCCATAAGATTTTGCAGTGCATACGTTGATCCACTCTCAAAAGTGCTTGGCAAGGGTGAGCTTGTTACAGATCCTAAACAAATTGCACACAGATACATCAGAACGGACTTCTTCATCGACCTAGTTGCCGCATTGCCTGTTCCACAAGTATGTAGTTGTTTGAAATTGCAAAGTTGCAGTATAAAAAGATTGACATGATGCCCACTAAATACTAATGCATCTTATTCACATGTGCAGATTCTTGTGTTGGCAGTTATGCCATCTCTGAGCTTCAAAAAGATCCATGCCCCTTTATTCATGATAATTTTGGTCCAATCTGCAGTTAGATCATACATCATAATCCAGCTCAGCATAAACATTATTAAAACAGTGGGGTTTATCACCAAAAATGGCTGGGATGGGGCTATCTATAACCTATTTCTGTACTTGGTCGCAAGCCATGTGAGTCCTTTGTTTATTTTTTTAATTGAATTACACTGAGAAATATCATACTAAACCGTACGGCTAACTTTAATGAGATCTGTGAATCGTTTTGAAAAGTGGTTGCCTAGACTGTGCTAGGCAGAGCTGCACTTCCTCGCTTACACCTAGGCCTTTGAGGCATTAATCCATATTTTTTGACAATATGCAATGTTTTTTCTTATTTTCTCTACTTTTTCTGATTGTCAAAAGTACAGAAGACTGAACACGCCCCCCTCCCCCTCAGCGGCTTTGCATTTTTTAACTTGTAATAGATAAAGTAAAATTTGCTTCTGACCATATGAACCATTTCAAAACTATTATTTTGATTCAACCAGACATGATTAGTTATAATGCTGTCAAGTATGGTACGCATTTCATGTAAAAAATATTACTCTCACATATAACGTCTTGGGATAAGATTTGTGCCTTATGTCCTATGGAAAAACCTAATGAGTCATGTAACACGTTCTGATCAGGTGGTTGGAGCAATATACTACCTACTTGCAGTGGGTCGGCAGAAGACATGCTGGGAAACACAATGCTCTATTGAGGACAGGGTTAACAAATTACCATGTGATGCCATGTTTCTTGATTGTCAATATGCCATATCAATTGAGAGTCAGAATTGGGCAAATAGCTCAAATGTCTTCACAAACTGCAATGCTGAGAGTAGTAGTGTCAGTATCAATTATGGCATATTCACTCAAGTGATGCAAAATGGAGTGCTCACAGCATCCTTTTCTGAGAAATATTTCTATTCCCTGTGGTGGGGACTCCAACAGCTAACGTTCGTAAATCTCAAAACCAGCCTTATGCATGTTAACAATTTCAGTTCTACGTTATCTCATATAAATATTCTATTGTAGTAGTACCATGCAATAGCTTCCTGTAACCAATGAGTTCATATTACTTCATGTGGCAAGACAAGAGTTCACATAATTCCAGCAAATAACCTTTTTTTTTCATGTTTTGTTATCAGCACATTTGGGAATCCAATGGTGACAAGTTCTTTCATTGGCGAAAACTTATTTGCCATAGGACTAACCCTTCTCAGCATTGGTTTGTTTGCCCAGCTGATTGGCAGCATGATGGTAAGTTATCTTAACAAATTAATAATGAGACATCTTACTAGCAATATATAATTGATCTAATGATGGGGAAAAAAAAATCCCCAACAGATATACATGAGATCTCTTTCTACAAATGCTGAAGATTGGAGAATACAGAAAACAGAAATGGAGGAGTGGATGACAGATCAACAATTACCTGATGATTTACAGAATCGCATTCGACACTTCTTGGAATACAAGTGGATTTCAACTCAGGGTGTTGAAGAGGATTCAATCCTGAGACAGCTACCTTTGGATCTTCGTCGAGACATAAAACAGTACATGTGCCTTGATCTTGTTCAACGCGTAGGTGGCTTCATATCTATGCTATTACCTTAAGCAATAACAGCAACTGTATCTAAAATAATAAGAACAAACTATAAACATTGATATATCAAATCATGCTCCTCCAACTGATCTTGCAGGTGCCACTCATCTCTGCAATGGACCAGCAACTACTTGATGCCATCTGTGACCGTATGACCTATTTACTTTGTACTGAAGGCACCTACATTATCCGTGAAGGAGACCCGGTCAAAGTGATGCTCTTCATAATCCGTGGAAAGCTAGAGAGCTCCACGACAGATGGTGGCAGGACAGATTTCTTCAACTCCGTCATCCTAAAACCAGGTGATTTCTGTGGTGAGGAGTTGCTGACATGGGCATTGCTTCCCAGTTCTAGTAACAGCTACCCCTCATCAACAAGAACTATCAGAACAATCAGTGAATTTGAGGCATTCTCCCTGCAAGCAGATGACCTGAAGTTTGCAGCCGGCACATTCAGACACATGCATTCCAAGCACCTGCAGCACATGCTCAGGTTCCACTCGCAACAGTGGAGAACATGGGCAGCCTGTCTCATCCAGTCAGCATGGAGGAGGCACAGGAATCGACAGAAGACGACAGGTGGAGGCCTGAGTAATAGGTGGAAGTCATTTTTCTCACTGATTGATGACCACGAGATGCATTGCCAGAATGATGATGGTGCTTCCAGCTCTAAGTCACAGAAAGCAGAATGTCCTTTCTCAAAAATAGCCAAAATCTTCACAAAAGGAGAGAAGAAGCGGCCTGAGGAGCCTGACTTTTCCATGGATGGCTGCTCAAATTAGCAATTATATGAACTGATGCAAATAAATTGTCAGCAATAGCAAACTATTTAATTTAATAATTTGAACTCTCACTTTTGTTAGTTTTCTTATTTTTATCACATGGGCACAACATTTTGGGCCTGTAGCTGAATAACAGAGGTTCAACATGTGTACTTTCACTTTAGAAATAAGATCAAGGTACTTGGTTCTAGTTCGACACTAGAACCAAATTGTTTGGGTGTCCAAATTCTGGATTCTGCTACATTTTCATCTTCACTGAAAATGCATAGCAAAACTCAAGGAAAGTTCATGTTAAAATGAATAACAAAACCCCATGTACTTTCAAAATGCTGTGTCATGTAATTATAAAATGGCAAATCATAAATATTCTTTCTTGGTTCGATGTTCCTTTAACTTGACACTTGAACACTAGTTCAATTTAATGAACACTGCAAACACAAAAAATATTACCAACTGTGATTTCACCCCTAGGTGTAAGATGAATGAAGACGTAATGATCTAACAAAGTTTGCATGAGTGAAGCATTGATTTGAACAAAAGAATTGCATACTGGTAAACTCTCATGATAAAAATCTCTATAAATATAAAAAGAAAGTTGCGCATGTTGAAAGCATTCCAGCCAAAGTGTCAATACCGAAAGGTACATGTGAAAATAATTGTCAAACAGCCAAGTTCCACCATGTTCTATTCCTTGTGTCTATACCATCCTTATGAAATCTTGACCACTCAACCATTTCTTCTACTAGTCCACTAAAGTAAAGGGAAGAATGTGTACCAAAATTGTAAGTAAAGAAGCTTTTAAAAATCAAAGGTATAAAAATTCATGTCAGTTCAATCAGGAACATGAATGCTGCATAATAATGAGTATCAAAAGCTTTAGGATTTGAGTGTTTTGACAGTTATTATAAAGATGTATATGATTTCTGCACCTCCAATACAAGCCTCAGTGCAATAGACGGTGGAACAAATTAAAATCCAAGTCAACGAAAATAATGAGGCTCGATATGTTCTTACCCTACTTTGGAGGGCAATTGTGATTTAACCTCCTTTTCCCATCTATGTGATTTTGCCCCCCCGTTATCAAATTAAAGATTGTGTTAACCCCCACTCCATTAAGAGCAGTGTCAATTACTCAATTAAGCAGCAAATGACTGTATTCCCTTGCATATTTGCCCCTACTTTACTTAGGACTTTGTGAGTTTATCCTGTTTATACATCAAGCTTTGGGACAGATTTGATACCAAAACTTGATCAAATTGGTGCATTGCAGAATAATGAGTATCAAAAGCTTTAGGATTTGAGTGTTTTGACAGGTTATTATAAAGATGTATATGATTTCTGCACCTCCAGTACAAGACTTAGTGCAATAGACGGTGGAACAAAATTGAAATCCAAGTCAACGAAAATAATAAGGCTTGATTATGTTCTTACCCCTACTTGGGAGTGCAATTGTGATTTAACCTCCTTTTTTCCATCTATGTGATTTTGCCCCCGCATTATCAAATTAAAGATTGTGTTAAACCCTACTCCGTTAAGAGCAGTGTCAATTACTCAATTAAGCAGCAAATGACTGTATTCCCTTGCATATTTGCCCCTACTTCACTTAGGACTTTGTGAGTTTATCCTGTTTTGACATCAACCTTTTTGACAGATTTGATACCAAAACTTGATCAGATTTCTGCGTGTTTTAAATCAGACTGAATTTGTCCAAATTTGACAGCATCATAACAAGTTAAAAGAACAGATGCAAATTTCGATATGTTCAGTCCATATGGAATCTCGATAACCATTTTGTGTGTGTGTGGACACAATTGCCTAATAATAAATTGCTTGGTAAAAGCCCCAATACTCGATTATACAATGGAAAAATTAAGTACAGCATGACCAGCGAGATCCTCATTGGTCAAAACGGTTGACATCATAGAACTCAATATTCTTATATTTCTGAGAAATTATTTCTGCTTGAACTTTCCTAGCAGTGTCAGTTGCACACCCAACAAGGATAAGCACTGATGTACCAGCAAATCCCCGAAATGCTGTCAAGTGACTTATTTGCTCAACTACAGATGGTCCAGCAGCTAGCACAGCAAGAAAGGCAGATCCCAGGACAGATATGCGACTAAGAACCTGCAATGAGGATATAATTATTTCAGCACGGATTACTAGCAATTCACAGATAAAAATGTTTTCTTATCCTCCATTATTATGCTTGTTAGACTGTGCACAATGGATTCACCATTTTTTGGCTTATTCTTCTTCTACATTAAATGTAGCCAAGTTTGTTGGTGGGTTTTCTTACTGAAATTGATGCTCGCACTATTACCTTTCCACCTAAATATGGACTGCTAAAAATTACAAGAAAAATAGGTGTGTAGCTAACAAAGTAACAAACTATTTAATCAAGAAAGAGTAAAGTTGCAACAAAAAAGGAAATAAAGATCATCAGCCTAACAGCAATAGTTACTTATATAAAAAAAGTGCCATTCCCATACAGCAGTTTCATTGAATAAGTTAGCCTCAAACCATTCAGATGCTACGATAGTGGACATGAAAGTTTGATGCATCCCATTCGATATTTTCGCACCTGAGAATTGATAAAAACCCAGCCTCCATCTCTGGCAAAGAAATCTTTTCTTCTTTTTCAATAATACTCGCTCTAATTTCTAAAAACACATGCATTTTTGGTTCACTAGTTTTATAATATAATGAAAAATAGGAATTGGCTTGCTGCTGCTTTTTTCTCTCCTCCGTCAGACAAGTTTTGAGGACAGATGCCCTCTAGTTAAACTGCAACAGTGCTGGACACGGCGGTGCTCCGTATGCATGTCACCAAACTTGGACCTCCCGTGTACGATCCAATTCTAATTTGTCTGTTGCCATCGCACATTCTTAGTGAGATCTATATAGATCTGATGTGATGTAGCAATGGTGTTCAATGACAACAATTTGGATTTATGTGAGGAAGGTCAGGTTTTAAAGGTGAAGGTCTCTATGTCATCAGGGGCTAATGTGCAAAGAAAGCTGGTGTTTTGTCAGGCGCTTTGATTCAATGACGAAGAAGATGTGGCATAACGGTCAATTTGAACATAGTCTGGAGGTAGAGCTTGATCGGAAGACATGCATCTAGTAATGAGGGATTTTTTTTGTGTGTGTGCGTGTGCGCTCTTTGTTTTCCTAAGTCTGCGTGCAATATGGAAAAGAGCTTTTTCTCATGTAATAACCATAGCTATATGTATCATTTTGATACCGAGGCTGGAATATCAATATATATTCCCGTTTCTAAAAAAAATGAAAAATAGGAATGAATCATCAAGCCAATAATGACTTCCTTAGTCCCCATTAAGTAGAATTTTATAATCCCAGGAGTTTACTAGTTGAGGGGAACACCTTCACATCACAAGCTATATAGGGAAAGCTTCCACATCACATAAATTAGGTAACAAGTTGGAATGTGTCAAAAAGAAATAAGAATTGAAGAATAGAAACTCACTGTTTTAATATAAGCAGCTGTACTTTTTCCTGGCCTCACAAGGGGTATCGAAGCACCTTGCCGCTTCAATTGCTCACTAAGATCATCAGGATCCAATTGGAGAAATGTATAATAGTAATTGAAGAAGGCTATTAGTAACACATTGGTTGGAAGATACAGAGCACCTGAGCAGAGAAATAACATAACCTGAGTAAGCCATGAACAAGGACTTCGCGGGTATGGCATTCGTGGAAAAGGAAACAGTTTTCAATGAATTAGAAATCTAGACAGATTACCTCCAGGGTTAAGGGCAATGGCAGCCTTCTTAAGAAACTCTAAGCCAGTGAACCGTGCCAAAGTACCAGGCAAAGCCAGTGAAGACGTAGAAAATATGATAGGCATGACACCAGAACTGTTGACCTGTTATAATGGTATGGGAGTAAGTATTACATTATAGCCTGAGAACAGCTTATTTCTCAGCATCTTAACAAAAATAAGCAGAAGCTGTGAGAAACACCAGGATTTGCAACAGCTTCTAAGTTAAGCAGATTCTGATAATGAACTCAAAGGCAGGAATAAGAAGAAGCTGCTTTTTCAAAGAAGCTTCAACAACCAGAAGCTGTGCCAAACAGGGCTTATATTTACTGGTAGTTCACAACATTGCATGAAAATAGAAGTTCAAATCAGGGCAATTTGAGTTTGCAAGATAGAACAAACGAAAGCAATGGAAGTCTTGTGAGGCCAACATCATTCATCATCTACTGAAGAAGAATAGGTGCATTATGTACAACATAACAGGCTCCAATTCTTTTCTGGTAACATCTAAAAAAAAAGAGAGAGGGTGGATTGCTCTATTCATGTACCATATGTGAAACAATTTGTCAATATGTCCTCTCAGACATCATATAGTCCCAGAAGGCCAGAACACTCTATGTGTTGAAATGAATGCTATTAAAGTTATGATTTAGAAGTTTTGAAACAAAATACAGCATTTCGTGTACCAACTTCATAACTAGACTTGTTCAGCACAGAACCAACCCACCAAATGAATATAAAAAAGGTCATTTCTGCATTATATAATGTACGTTGACAAGAGAAAATTGACAATGTATCACAAAATAATTCCCTACAAGTTGACACTTATAGATACCAAGAATTTCTCATCACGAGGTATGAAAGTACCATATCAAACTCAAATTCCACATTCAAAAATATCAAAATTCACAAACTGTGTAGTATTTCATAAGGTATAAAACCTTAAATGGTAAATATGCAGATCGCTGAAGCCCTCCTGTTCGACTGCGGTATCGAGAAGCATAATTGAGTGGTATTTTCCGCTCAGCTTCCTGAAATCATCCAAATAATCTGAATTAGACAGTTAACGTAGAAAAACATCATGCCAAAAATATATCTAATAATCAAATTCGCTTACTTGGACATAAACAATCCCAAGAACTAGAGAAAAGAATGACAATATTATTGTGAGAAGTCCAAGGTAATTTCCATCTTGAAATGCTTCTGCAACTGTCCTCCCAAATGATGCAGGCAAATATGATATTATACTTGTAAATATAAGAAGAGACGTTCCATTCCCAAGCTTCAGGTCAGTTATTCTTTCACCAATGAAAGTAGTGAAAACAGATCCAAGTGTCAATAATGTCACTGATGTTAGAACCCATTCTGTGCTGAAGTCATTGACATATGGACGGAGATAAAGAACTTGTCCAATAGCCTACAAATGAAATAAGGATATTTAATTTTGATACACAACAAGCTCGCGTTCAAGATAAAAAGAATAACATGAAAAAAGATTATACAATTCGACAGAAAACAGGTACTGAGTACTGACAATATATAGTGTGCAATATACCAAAGTAAAATAAAGAATGTGGATTCTCTACCCAGATGGGTAGCTCAGCATCCCCCTTGCCCGTTACCCAGCAAACGATGGCTGTTGGATTTGTAGTGTCGTGGGGAGCAAGGGGACAGGCCCTCCACGTTGTTTTGCTGCCCGGCAGATGTACTCAAGTAAAATCAAGACTCCAGATGTCAGAAAGTTTGAGACGTCGCATCGTATATGTAAAGCATCACAGGTGACAGGTTGCGTTTAGGCGCATATACTACTGATGTGAGCCGTACACCCCACAACAAAACAGTTTTGAGCTCTTGTTTGAGCCTGCTGGTAAGTGAAAGCAGTAAAAATAATTTTTGGGCCTCGCGTGCAGACAGCTGGTGTGCACTGGGTACCTACCAAGCAGTCTA
>LAPY01003088.1:16097-34019 GCA_000970635.1 Eragrostis tef | reverse complement strand
GCGGCGAGGGCCGGGCGCAGGGCGGTGATGTGGGAGGCGAGGCGGGAGAGGTGGTGGTGGAGGAAGGAGGAGGCGGCGACGAAGGGGTTGGGAGGCGACGCGGCAGACGAGGGGGTCGGGTCGGACATCGGGGCGGCGGCGAGCGGGAGAGAGGAGAGCGCGGAGTCCGGCGGCGGCATCCTCCGGGCTGGTTGCGTCGGCGCGGCGACTGGCCTCGGTGGTGGGCGTGGTGTGCGAGGAGGTGTCGTGTTGCGGTGTTGGTCGCCGTCGCCGCCGAGGAGTGCGAGTGGGCCGAACCCTCTGGTGCGGCCCGGTTGGATATTCGGATGGGCTCAGTTGGGCTCGGGAGTTTCGAGGTGCATCTGAAAGGATCGTGCCATCGTGGAAGCTTTTAAGTTCTATTTAAGGCACAAATGATCAGGAAAAGATAAAAGAAACACAATTTGATTCTTTTTTTTTTTGGACGATAACACAAAAACACAATTTTATTCAGTGTTCATCTTCGCCTACTTTGTTACTCGGAAACTTTTACGGCACAAGTGATCTAATATGAGGAATTGAAAACTCGCTTTGGAGAAGTGGTGCCATGAGGAATGAATGGAAAAGCATCGCAATGCATTTTTTCATTATAAAAAAAAAAGAGGTGGAGCACATAGAGATCAATGTTTGAGTATGCATTTTATTTTTCACAAATCACGGGTATCTGTCGAGCTTGTTCTACATGTCACTTGATTGATGTTAAGATTCACTTTATTGTGCTTTATATCATGTCATGTTGATCAACATATTTGATCATTATACATCTTGCAATTCATAAGAGAGTTCGAAATTCTTTTAACAACTAGTCAACAAAATTAGTACACATCTTTCAGAACCAACACAGCACCAAAGGCCATGAAATTCCTAGACGGTGCTGAAAACATCATAGTAAACCATCGAGACCAATAACTAGGAGTACAACGCATCCACCTATTCACAAGTTAACTACTTACACCAACAGATTCGATCATCTCGCATCGACCGGCCGATCAGTAGTATCCGAGCTGAGTGATCTTGACGTGGAGGTGCCTCTGCGCGAAAGCGAACAGCCTTCCCACCTCGTCGTCCCCGTACACGGCGCCGTCGCCGTTGCCGTCGGCTGCCCTCACCCCGCCCCTTGCCTTCCACCACGCGAACCACACGTTCAGGCTCCGCAGCGCGTTCTGCAGCTCCTCCCGGCTGATCCGCCCGTTGCCGTCGGCGTCGAACTGCGATAGCCACGCCCGGAACTCCTCCACGGTCACCTCGCCCTGCGGCAGCCCCCGGTACCGCTTGAACGCCATAGATCCTCGCTGGGCGGAGTCGCGGCCTAGCTTTCACGCTAGCTTTTGATTAGCCGACGATGGTTACTTGGCCTGGCCTGGTGAGTGAGTGGGTGTGCTTGCTGAGTAGTGAGAGGCAAGCAGCTGCGCGAGGTTCCTATATATATGCCGGACCAGGAGGAGGTGCGCACGAGCGCTGGGGTTACCGCACGTTTTCCACAGGCGAGGCCAGCGTCGTCTTCGTGTTGAGCTTCGGGTGCGTGGACTATTGTTTAGTGGAAATCGAAAGATATTCGATCGTTGAACCAATGGCATGCTTTGCGGCCTTATTACTGCCTTGGGGCTTTTCTTCTTGGAGTTGGGGGATGAGAATCATAAGTGGTGCAGCTTAACAACAGATTTTGCATTCTCTAGATTAGGACGAGGCGGTATCATTTACGTGGTCTAAATTGTAGGCTGAACAGCGGTCTCTAGCTAGTGATCAAATTAAATTTTAGAATCCACGAAACTGAAACATGCTTCAATGGGATTGTAGCAAGTTGGTGCGTGCTACTTATGGCGAAGTTTATATAGCTTACGTGCAAAGAGTTTCTGTAATTAGGGGTGGGCAAAAAAACCGATACCCAAACACCGAAACCAAAAAACCGAGACCGAGACCGGAAAAACTGAAATTCCGGTCTTCGGATACTTGTTTGGGTACTAGACTTAGATAACCGAATTTTATGTTTCAAATTTGGGTATTACCCTTGGGTACCCAAACTACCCAAAATACCCGAATTAGTATGACAGGTGTAGTTTTTTTTGTCAAAAAAAAAGTATGATAAGTGTAGGATTTAGCACATAAATTCATGTCGTGGTCATAAAGCATCCTCCGTTACTCGTTCACCGTATTCATGGTTCCTCTATGTATAATGGTACCTCATTATCAAGTTGATTGCATCGTATATTTTGAGTATAATCAATTTGATTTTATTTTTTAAAAAAATAAGTGTCAAATTTGGGTAGTTTGGGTATAACCGAAGACCGAACCGAACTTTAGGTACCCAAAGTTGTCGGGTTTCCAAATTTGCATTGTCATTTCGGGTAGCAATTTTAGATAACCGAAATTTAAAAAGACCGAAAAAACCGGACCGAAACATTGGGTATAACCGAACGCCCACCCCTATATATAATGACCAAAATCATGTAAATCAAACTTTGCCAACTGGATAAAAATGTACTTTATATTCCTCCCTTTTATCAGATGAATTAATCTTGTATGCAACTTGATGCATTAATTTTGATACGAAAGAACTATATTCACTTTTGTTACGAATTGTGGTATGGAATCAGTACTAAGGAACTGGTTGAGCTTTTGAAAAATTTTCCTTGACACCCAAAGATACAGCATGTTTGATTCCAGGTTGACGCAAAGGGCCCTGACTAAGCGAAGGAACCATGGCCATGTTAAAAACGCGTAGGTCCCTGAATTCCAACACTCCTTTAATTTGCTCTTTGATTGTGTTGGTTTCTCCCAGCTCGGCCAGTGGATTTTATAATAGTGCAAACTTACCTAACGCCAAATACATACGGGTGGCAACCAGTCAAACATGGCTAAGCCATGGTGGCTGCTCTGCACCAATTATTGGGACTGTCTGATTTTTCTTTTTAAAGGCAGGAGGAAACTTCTCATTGAAACCCCAGACGCAAAATGTACAGAAAGTACAGACAATAATAAAGAAAAGAAGGGAAAGGCAAAAGGAAGACTATGCAAATAATGGTCTGGTATTCAGTGTGTTGCCTGCTTCGATTCTTGCTTTTACCCTGAGCGCGGTTTTAGGAGCCTTTTGCCATCTTTATTCTTATCATGAGGACCGGGACATATTTAGTTGATCTATTTCTTCTTATTTCCTTTATCTTGTGATGCAACTTAGAAGTCGGTTTGGTTTATATTCAATTTTACAAAGTAGTACACCGGGTCAAAATGTACAGAGTAGTTTTAAAACTACAAGCACAATTTTATGACGGCAAAAATCTGCTAGGTGAAAGAAACTGGTTGCCGCCAGGGGACCATACTCTAAAGTTATACTCCCTCCGTTCGAAGATGTGAACATTTGTTAACTTTTGAACATTTAACCGTTCATCTATATTCGATCGTTGAACCAATGGCATGCTTTGCGGCCTTATTACTGCCTTGGGGCTTTTCTTCTTGGAGTTGGGGGATGAGAATCATAAGTGGTGCAGCTTAACAACAGATTTTGCATTCTCTAGATTAGGACGAGGCGGTATCATTTACGTGGTCTAAATTGTAGGCTGAACAGCGGTCTCTAGCTAGTGATCAAATTAAATTTTAGAATCCACGAAACTGAAACATGCTTCAATGGGATTGTAGCAAGTTGGTGCGTGCTACTTATGGCGAAGTTTATATAGCTTACGTGCAAAGAGTTTCTGTAATTAGGGGTGGGCAAAAAAACCGATACCCAAACACCGAAACCAAAAAACCGAGACCGAGACCGGAAAAACTGAAATTCCGGTCTTCGGATACTTGTTTGGGTACTAGACTTAGATAACCGAATTTTATGTTTCAAATTTGGGTATTACCCTTGGGTACCCAAACTACCCAAAATACCCGAATTAGTATGACAGGTGTAGTTTTTTTTGTCAAAAAAAAAGTATGATAAGTGTAGGATTTAGCACATAAATTCATGTCGTGGTCATAAAGCATCCTCCGTTACTCGTTCACCGTATTCATGGTTCCTCTATGTATAATGGTACCTCATTATCAAGTTGATTGCATCGTATATTTTGAGTATAATCAATTTGATTTTATTTTTTAAAAAAATAAGTGTCAAATTTGGGTAGTTTGGGTATAACCGAAGACCGAACCGAACTTTAGGTACCCAAAGTTGTCGGGTTTCCAAATTTGCATTGTCATTTCGGGTAGCAATTTTAGATAACCGAAATTTAAAAAGACCGAAAAAACCGGACCGAAACATTGGGTATAACCGAACGCCCACCCCTATATATAATGACCAAAATCATGTAAATCAAACTTTGCCAACTGGATAAAAATGTACTTTATATTCCTCCCTTTTATCAGATGAATTAATCTTGTATGCAACTTGATGCATTAATTTTGATACGAAAGAACTATATTCACTTTTGTTACGAATTGTGGTATGGAATCAGTACTAAGGAACTGGTTGAGCTTTTGAAAAATTTTCCTTGACACCCAAAGATACAGCATGTTTGATTCCAGGTTGACGCAAAGGGCCCTGACTAAGCGAAGGAACCATGGCCATGTTAAAAACGCGTAGGTCCCTGAATTCCAACACTCCTTTAATTTGCTCTTTGATTGTGTTGGTTTCTCCCAGCTCGGCCAGTGGATTTTATAATAGTGCAAACTTACCTAACGCCAAATACATACGGGTGGCAACCAGTCAAACATGGCTAAGCCATGGTGGCTGCTCTGCACCAATTATTGGGACTGTCTGATTTTTCTTTTTAAAGGCAGGAGGAAACTTCTCATTGAAACCCCAGACGCAAAATGTACAGAAAGTACAGACAATAATAAAGAAAAGAAGGGAAAGGCAAAAGGAAGACTATGCAAATAATGGTCTGGTATTCAGTGTGTTGCCTGCTTCGATTCTTGCTTTTACCCTGAGCGCGGTTTTAGGAGCCTTTTGCCATCTTTATTCTTATCATGAGGACCGGGACATATTTAGTTGATCTATTTCTTCTTATTTCCTTTATCTTGTGATGCAACTTAGAAGTCGGTTTGGTTTATATTCAATTTTACAAAGTAGTACACCGGGTCAAAATGTACAGAGTAGTTTTAAAACTACAAGCACAATTTTATGACGGCAAAAATCTGCTAGGTGAAAGAAACTGGTTGCCGCCAGGGGACCATACTCTAAAGTTATACTCCCTCCGTTCGAAGATGTGAACATTTGTTAACTTTTGAACATTTAACCGTTCATCTACCATTTTTTTAAAATATAAACAAATTATAACAAAATAAATAATATTTTTATATTTTTTTAATAAGACGAATGATCAAACATGATGTTTAAAAGTCAATGCTTACAGTTTGGAACAGATGTCGTAATCTTTGGTGCCTATTTGGTTATCAGATTTCCCCTGAGTGCATGCTTATCAAGATCTCTTTTCCTTTATTTATCCGGTGTACGTGTGGTTGCAGCACAAAATCGTACGTTATTTGGGAAAAACTATGGGAGTTGTTCGCTTCTTTTAAGAAAGGTTCTGGAACTAATCCTTCAAAAGCTTCTATATCCCAAGATTCTTTGTTCCAAAGGTGCAGAAAATTCATTGATTAATAAAGAATCTAGTTCCGTCGGGTAAGCTTTGAATTAGTGGATCAGTGACATTTGCCCCGCAAGTGTCAGTTGTTTATGCTCGTAGATCACATCACCAAGCTCTGTATCTAGCGGTAGGAGCACAATGTTAAAACATATGCAGTAATCCAGCGGTTGTTCCCTACATTTGTCGTGTAGAGGGAAATTTATCTCTGTTCCAGCGCAGGGGGAAATTGTCATGCCGGTAAACGTCAGAACTTTGTAAATGAAGAAATACAGCTATGCAATAAATCTTGATGAATATTTCAAAATATCTTAACACAACCGGAGCATCGTTTGGACAAGCTACCTTCTTGTCGAAGTGTGGAACTCTGAAAGAGCAAATGTATGCTGTCAAATATAGCCAGTGTGTGTCTAGCATGTATTCTCAGTCTTATCTGAGAACACTGGGAATGTTAAAGCAAGACATATTTTTTCTCTCTCTCTTTTCAGTTTCCTCAAAGTAACATGCAATAAAAAGGCTTCACAAAAAAAATTCCCTGTAAGGCTGAATAAGAATTCACATTTTCTCAATTAGATTTGATTCTCGACGTCATCCCATGGCTTTCCAATATTGAAATAGTGCATAGTGACAGTAGGGTGGCAAGCCATCTGTAGAAATTTTCTTGTGTGCAGTCCCTGGTGTGCGCTAGAGCTAATTAAACAGATGAAGGTTGTTCATGCGCCCATTGACTACAGTAATACTACGGAGTAAGAGATTACAAGTCATTCTTCTTCTTCTTTTTTGCGGGTAATAGAAAAGGTGAGAGCCACGAACTGTTTACTGAAGGATCAGGTACCCGACAAAG
Source organism: Eragrostis tef (assembly GCA_000970635.1). NCBI lineage: Eukaryota > Viridiplantae > Streptophyta > Magnoliopsida > Poales > Poaceae > Eragrostis > Eragrostis tef. Next base: position 27,575 of record LAPY01003088.1, on the reverse strand, counting down.
GGATGACCAAAGGAGATTTACATGCAATTCAAATATTCATAATTTAAACAGTTACAAAGCCAAGAAGGCAGGCAAACGTCTGCTTGGGACATTATATGAACACTGAATCATTTATGACGCGAAATGGAAGTACAGCGACGACACACAAATCAAGTGGCAAAGAACAATAGGAATGCACAGACAGTGAACCACTATTATTTTTAGATAATGGAAAAAAATTCGACACAAACTGAACCAATGCTATCAAAAGGATAGATCGGCGCTGGCTGGCCGGTTGACGCCTGATCAGTAGTAGGCGAGCTGTGTGATCTTGACGTTGAGGTGCCTCTGCGCGAAGGCGAAGAGCCGGCCCACCTCGTCGTCCCCGTGCACGGCGCCGTCGCCGTTGGCGTCGGCTGCCCTCACCCAGATTTCCCCTGAGTGCATGCTTATCAAGATCTCTTTTCCTTTATTTATCCGGTGTACGTGTGGTTGCAGCACAAAATCGTACGTTATTTGGGAAAAACTATGGGAGTTGTTCGCTTCTTTTAAGAAAGGTTCTGGAACTAATCCTTCAAAAGCTTCTATATCCCAAGATTCTTTGTTCCAAAGGTGCAGAAAATTCATTGATTAATAAAGAATCTAGTTCCGTCGGGTAAGCTTTGAATTAGTGGATCAGTGACATTTGCCCCGCAAGTGTCAGTTGTTTATGCTCGTAGATCACATCACCAAGCTCTGTATCTAGCGGTAGGAGCACAATGTTAAAACATATGCAGTAATCCAGCGGTTGTTCCCTACATTTGTCGTGTAGAGGGAAATTTATCTCTGTTCCAGCGCAGGGGGAAATTGTCATGCCGGTAAACGTCAGAACTTTGTAAATGAAGAAATACAGCTATGCAATAAATCTTGATGAATATTTCAAAATATCTTAACACAACCGGAGCATCGTTTGGACAAGCTACCTTCTTGTCGAAGTGTGGAACTCTGAAAGAGCAAATGTATGCTGTCAAATATAGCCAGTGTGTGTCTAGCATGTATTCTCAGTCTTATCTGAGAACACTGGGAATGTTAAAGCAAGACATATTTTTTCTCTCTCTCTTTTCAGTTTCCTCAAAGTAACATGCAATAAAAAGGCTTCACAAAAAAAATTCCCTGTAAGGCTGAATAAGAATTCACATTTTCTCAATTAGATTTGATTCTCGACGTCATCCCATGGCTTTCCAATATTGAAATAGTGCATAGTGACAGTAGGGTGGCAAGCCATCTGTAGAAATTTTCTTGTGTGCAGTCCCTGGTGTGCGCTAGAGCTAATTAAACAGATGAAGGTTGTTCATGCGCCCATTGACTACAGTAATACTACGGAGTAAGAGATTACAAGTCATTCTTCTTCTTCTTTTTTGCGGGTAATAGAAAAGGTGAGAGCCACGAACTGTTTACTGAAGGATCAGGTACCCGACAAAGGGATGACCAAAGGAGATTTACATGCAATTCAAATATTCATAATTTAAACAGTTACAAAGCCAAGAAGGCAGGCAAACGTCTGCTTGGGACATTATATGAACACTGAATCATTTATGACGCGAAATGGAAGTACAGCGACGACACACAAATCAAGTGGCAAAGAACAATAGGAATGCACAGACAGTGAACCACTATTATTTTTAGATAATGGAAAAAAATTCGACACAAACTGAACCAATGCTATCAAAAGGATAGATCGGCGCTGGCTGGCCGGTTGACGCCTGATCAGTAGTAGGCGAGCTGTGTGATCTTGACGTTGAGGTGCCTCTGCGCGAAGGCGAAGAGCCGGCCCACCTCGTCGTCCCCGTGCACGGCGCCGTCGCCGTTGGCGTCGGCTGCCCTCACCCCGTCGCGCGCCTTCCACCACGCGAACCACACGTTCAGGCTCCGCAGCGCGCTTTGCAGCTCTTCCCGGCTGATCCGCCCGTCGCCGTCCGCGTCGAACTGCGACAGCCACGCCCGGAATTCCTCCACCGTCAACTCGCCCTGTGGCAGGCCCCGGTACCTCATGAACGCCATCGATGATTCCTTGCCGGTGCGCTGACACTTAGCTTTCACGCTTGGTTAGTTGGTTGCTTCGCTTGGCTGTGCTTGATGATGAATGATTGAGTGAGCGAGTGTGCTTATGAGTGAAGCAGCTGCGCACGGTTCCTATATATACCCGGTTCAGGAGGCTCTGGAGGTGATGCACATGGGCTCTGGGGTTATACGGCTCGGTTACAGTTACAGCACGTTTTCCACGGACGCGCATTCAGCTGGCCGCGTTGAAGTAGTATAGGAGGGCATTGTTAGGTGAAACTGAATATTGTGTAGGTCAGTCAGTAGTGGCTCCTGATGGCCGGTGGATAGTGCTTGCCTTTGGGCTTTAGTTTTCCTAGAGGAATAATCGGTGGTCTAGCTTGACAGGTGCACTCTTTGGAGCAGGGCTAGGCACTATTCATCGCATAGACGAAAGATGTAGGAAGCAAAGAGACTTTAGTTATCGGGTTTCAAGAATCCACCGATAGAAAATGCAAGCTGAAAGTGTGGCAACTTGTACAACTTCTTTGTTCATATCCAACCGAGCAAAGTAGGAATGTCTTTCTGGCAAAGCCACAACATTTTTTTTGTTATACCATCTGGAAATGAAACTATGCATTGCATGGACTAAAGATCGGGTTTCAAGAATCGATGAATAGAAAATGCAAGATGGAATTATAGCAACTTGTACGACTTATTTGTTCATATCCAACCGAGCAAAGTAGGAGTATCTTTCTAGCAACCTAAAGCCACTACATTTTTTGTTATGCCAGCTGGAAATGAAATTATTTAATGGACTACTTCAAATCTGGCGGCCATGAACCTACACCTAAAATATGTAGGAATATCTATTGTAGCCTACTGCCACTACATTTTCTGTTGTGGCTACGAACGGAACCTTTTACCTATCTATTGTAGCCTATTCGATATGTTTCGTCCCGGCAGTGCAGTTTCGGTGTCCATATATTATTTGTTGCAATCAAACTTCCCCTGATGATAGCAACAATGCATTCTTGTCAAAGATCGACGCATCTCTATCTGTGGCCTTCCATTTTTATGCGTCTGTATGTAAAGTATCACTGGTGTACGTGTGGTGGTGGCACAAAATTTGAAGATGTTTTGTGAAGGAACAAGGGTGCGAATTGTTTAAGTAAGGTTGTAGAATTAATCCTAGAAAGGCTGCTAAACTCCAAGATTCTTTGTTACAAAGACGCCGCATAACTATTGATTAATAGAGAATCAGGTTCTTTTGGTAGACTTTCAGAGGCATCCGCAAGTATCAGTTTTTTTTATGGTCGCAGAGCACATCACCAGGACATCTAGCTGCGTAGGAGCACATTTTAGAACATATGCAGTGATTTTAGTTATGTCCATACACATGTCAAGGCAGAAAGAAATTATCTCTGATTCCTCAACGAAAAGAAATTAACTGTGTTCTTCCGTAAAGAAAATTGTTATGGTAAACCACGAGAACTTCGTGATGGGAAAAACGTAGCCCCAACGCAATGAACGTGCCCAACAGGTATGTAGTTTCGGGCAAGCTACTTCGGCCGAATTCAAAGTGAGAATACATCCGCTGCCGAATTTAGCCAAAGATTCAGCATTCAGCTTATCTGTAAGGCCTGTCCAGCAAGAATGCTCCTGACGAAATCACATTTTCTAAAGTGGATCTGATTTTCGATATCATTCATTGGCTTGCCAGTACCGAAACAATGCACTGATTTGATGGGACTGCAAATCATCTCTAGAATTTTTCTCATCATCAGGGAGCCTTTACCTAGCTCTGACAACTAGAGCGCAAGGCCTAGTCAGCGGATTCAGACAGGCAAGCGTCTTCATGGACAGATGATCTATTTTATCAGTATAAAAGCCAAACCTATAAGGCGAAACAGAAGTACAGCCAGTTTATCAGTAAAGCTAAATATACGAGTGGTTAAATAGAATTTACAACACTAGTCAGAAACCAAGAGTCAAAGAAGCAATGGGAATAAACACATATTGAAACAAGTACAATGCTACCAGCAGCAGCGATAATTGATAAAATGAAAAGTGACAGATTTCCAGAAAAAAATGAATAGATGAAACGAGACACATGAGAGGAAACTACAGAAGCATAATAATGCATTCTCTTCCCTATTTACTGTTAGTGCGCACCTTACAGTCCACCTAGATAACTAAGTGCACAATCCCCTTTCTAATATACACTCATTTGATATATATACAGCATATGTACATTCTCTCGCCAAACTGTGCAAAAGCAAAATAGTAACAGGCTAACAACAAACAGTGCCAAAGTCAAAGTGAACTTAGATAAGTAAAACCTTGCTCAAAGCTGCCATTAGATACCTTGCCTCCGGTACGTACACAAAATTCTTGATGCATGCAACAAGCTAAAGTCTTGATCGTCGGAAGTACTTGATTGGATTAAATGGACCAAGTTGCCGGGGAGAAGTCAATGATGGCCGCCCATTTGGGGACACTGTTGGCTTGATGTCCCATCCTTCAACAGTCTTAGGAACACAAACATCGAACAGAATTTGGCCAAGCACTCCTTGAGGCTCCATATAGCGCGGATGGGATATCTGTTGCCTCTGCTCCTCAATCGGAGAATCAGGGTCCCTTGATTCATTATGATCCTTTGAACTTGGCAAAAAGAAGTGGTCACTGGGACTGTTAGCTACCCTCCTTAGGCTCTCATTTGAACTCGCAGCAGCATTGTGTAGACTGCACACTGAATGTGCTATTTTGTATTCCTGATCACCTGTTGCTCTTTTGTCATTCAACTGGCTCCTGTGGCAAAAGGTAACAAGAGCTTTCTCCATAAGATCATTCACAGCAGTCCTATATTCAGCTTCATGTGACTTATAATGGCCTGCAAGTAAGAAAGTCATTTGACTATCAGTAAAATTCAGATGATGTCTGAAAGCACAGAAGAAAATATCGAGGCTTTCAAGTTGACTCGCATGTAACAGCTATGGACCATATGTGTATGTAGGTTACATTGTTGCACCCAAAAAAAAAAATAGTGTAACCAGAACGCCATGATATGAAATCCTTGAGCTTGATATTGCATTCTTGGACAGACTGAAATTTTAGAGGAAACAAACTGTAGAGCAATCCATAAGGGCGTCTATGAAAAAAGCAAACAATTAATTTCTCAAGTTATAAGGCGTCTGCTTTTTCTACCCGTGTTTCAAAATATAGCACAAACATATCAATCTCGTCATTATCTCTCCCTTTACACTCAGTCGGGGGACATTTATTGGCAAATGTTCATAAAAATACTATATTCCTTAGAAATGAATACAAGGGGAGTCATTATAGTCCCCCCATGTATTCTTGGCGTAAAAACCTCCGCGGTATACGTGAAAAACGTACGCTCCTAAAAGCTGGAGGGAATAACTCAACAAGTACGCATTGTGAGACAAAAGGGAATAAAATCAATATCTTAAGACTCTGAACTGCAAGAATGTGGGCTAAAAGGACTTGTATTTGTGTTCACATCAATCAGTTAGATTTACTGACAATTCAGTACATAGATTAATGACAGGTCTTAAAAGAAGTTGCAATTGTTTTTTCATATTTCAAGCTACTACCCATTTGGGGACACTGTTGGCTTGATGTCCCATCCTTCAACAGTCTTAGGAACACAAACATCGAACAGAATTTGGCCAAGCACTCCTTGAGGCTCCATATAGCGCGGATGGGATATCTGTTGCCTCTGCTCCTCAATCGGAGAATCAGGGTCCCTTGATTCATTATGATCCTTTGAACTTGGCAAAAAGAAGTGGTCACTGGGACTGTTAGCTACCCTCCTTAGGCTCTCATTTGAACTCGCAGCAGCATTGTGTAGACTGCACACTGAATGTGCTATTTTGTATTCCTGATCACCTGTTGCTCTTTTGTCATTCAACTGGCTCCTGTGGCAAAAGGTAACAAGAGCTTTCTCCATAAGATCATTCACAGCAGTCCTATATTCAGCTTCATGTGACTTATAATGGCCTGCAAGTAAGAAAGTCATTTGACTATCAGTAAAATTCAGATGATGTCTGAAAGCACAGAAGAAAATATCGAGGCTTTCAAGTTGACTCGCATGTAACAGCTATGGACCATATGTGTATGTAGGTTACATTGTTGCACCCAAAAAAAAAAATAGTGTAACCAGAACGCCATGATATGAAATCCTTGAGCTTGATATTGCATTCTTGGACAGACTGAAATTTTAGAGGAAACAAACTGTAGAGCAATCCATAAGGGCGTCTATGAAAAAAGCAAACAATTAATTTCTCAAGTTATAAGGCGTCTGCTTTTTCTACCCGTGTTTCAAAATATAGCACAAACATATCAATCTCGTCATTATCTCTCCCTTTACACTCAGTCGGGGGACATTTATTGGCAAATGTTCATAAAAATACTATATTCCTTAGAAATGAATACAAGGGGAGTCATTATAGTCCCCCCATGTATTCTTGGCGTAAAAACCTCCGCGGTATACGTGAAAAACGTACGCTCCTAAAAGCTGGAGGGAATAACTCAACAAGTACGCATTGTGAGACAAAAGGGAATAAAATCAATATCTTAAGACTCTGAACTGCAAGAATGTGGGCTAAAAGGACTTGTATTTGTGTTCACATCAATCAGTTAGATTTACTGACAATTCAGTACATAGATTAATGACAGGTCTTAAAAGAAGTTGCAATTGTTTTTTCATATTTCAAGCTACTAATCAAATATAATTGTTTCGATTAAGGTGAAATTTAAGATAAGAACACACCAACATGAGAAGAACCACTCCATTTAATAAGCTTAACATCAGTGCCTAGTTCGATCAGACGTCTAGCAAAACCACAGACAACATGGCTCGGAGCAAGATCATCATCTTCTGAACAAAGTATAAGAACAGGACCCAATCCCTGCAGGAACAATTAAAACAAGATCAATACAGAGAATGGTGTCCAAAAGCCAACAGGCAAATCTGACTTACCGCTGATGAGTAGAGTGTGTGCCAGTACTCTGCACGCTGAGCTTCAATTCTGCTTGGGAAAAGTGTATCCATGCCAGATGCCAGGGCCTTTGCCATCCATGAACGAAATATTGATGGTTGAGATGAATTATCAACCACAGGCTTCTGGAGAAACTGGGTGCCCACATCACTGACAAAATCTACTGGACCGGAGTCATAGATTTGCCCACAGATACAGTTTCTAACTAACCGAAAGTCCTTCTGCCAAACAAAATTTTTATGTCACGTGTTTACCAAATACAGAGTGATAGGCCGTAGGCCAGAGATATGTTTATTGAAAAGGTATGTTTACGGGGAACATCAAATACAGTAGTGAATTTTGCGCCAAGACAGCGTCATGATGAGGATCAGCATATACAATGGCAAACAGGGACTTTTAAATCAATCACACTTCTACTGAATAAAGAACGGGACAAAATATTACATGCCAAGGATACAAGATCATATACAAAAAGAAAAAAAATACAAGACAACAGGTATAGAGTTTGACTTTCAGCTAATTTAACAGTTTGCAAGGATCAAGAAATCATCATACATACCAAAACAAATGATCGATTTTTTACATAGATCTGGAATGTAATGAACTAAGTAATGAGCCCAGGATGCACAATTACCAAAAAAAACGATCCAACTATCAATTGCAAGAACAAATAAACTAAATTTTTGATAAGTTCCGGATATCCTTGCTTCCTTGCAATGAATTATATGAGAACATGTTTATAAAAAGGAAGAAGAAAGTTATAGCATACCACAGTCGCATCTCCTTCGCACTTTCCATCCAGTAACTAGACAAGCAAAGAAATTTCAGCCATTTCAACTAAAGAAAATATCTTATTAAAGAGATATGCAGATGGCAACAAATGATAGTATTGATAACAAATAGTAAAGGAAGATTCAGATCACACATTCACCTGAATGACCTTGTACATGCATCCCTTTGAGCCACCAGAAAAAGAAGCAAGAACAGTGGGCACAGGTTTTATTTTCAGTTCCTGAAACACAAGTATTTTAGTAATTACAGGTAATATTAATTAATAATAAACAATCAAACATGACTGATAATCATTTAACACCAGGATTTAGAAATCTCGTTTCCCATAAACTTCAGCAGACTTTCAATAATACCAAAAGGATCATATAACACCATGCAAGTAATTAGTTCTCGTGATCAGCATCAATGTCATTTAGAAATGACAACATGGACACATGGCACAAAGCAATATAAAAGAAGGATATAAAAATATTATATATTTAAATACTAACGTGTTTACCTCATAGGCTTCCTATCCAAAATCTAATAAATAGAAGATGGATAACTAAGGGGTAGTCACAAGAGGCATTGCATGATCGATTACATGTGCAGAAACATTTAGAATACAGTACTTTCACTGGACAAACAAGTCGAGCATACAATGTATCTTATATTCATAGAACAAAAAGGTTATGTACTTATAATGTACAGTATGACAAATCATAAATGTGGAGGATATAATGTCCAAGAGAGAGAGAAATACACTCACCTTCACCAGTTCACAAATAATACCAGATGCCAGTGACGTTGCTTTCTCAGAGAGATACCTGGAAGCGGAAAAGAATCAGTACATTTGCAGGATCAAATGTATAAATGTACATAGTTAGCAACAGACAAAAGCCCTATCTAAATGTTATTACAGGAAGGGCCCTTTCGAATAAGTCTATAGCCTGCCAGAACAAAATTATGCTCCTAAGCCCTCAACCTTCAGCGACATCCGATTTGACAATCGATATACTGGTGTCTAGTGTTATACTGTTATATTCAATAGGAATTGTTCCACTGTGCCCATATTGGTAAATAATATAAAACTTCCAGCTGTACAAACATGATTCAGGCAACAAAACTTTACGAGGGACCATGTACCATATAACAAGACAGGGCGACAGGGATAAATGGCACCTTGGGTCGATTCTAAGAACATATGACCGAGGCTCAATAGAACCGACTTAGTGGGAGAACAGATTAAATTGTAAGGCATTCTATGTTGATGCAGTTTCATTTTACTTCACAAGGATACTTACTGAAAACTGTGCCAAGCTTAGTACAACAATCAAAGCTCTCACAATCAATTGCTATTCGCTAAATAAAACATCGTCGCCAGATCAAGCTCCAGACAGGAAAACTAGGTGGTATGGCATCAATAGGAACCATAGGAAAGTATAAATTACACAAATACAGTATTCCTAAAACTAGGGTAGGTAACACTGTAACGCGCAGTTATAGGTCATCCAAAGAAGGGAGTGATCAATTCAACACTAGTACTTATCTAAGCGCACGCTCAACTAATAGCTCCCACAAACCGTGGAATCAGGCCAAAATTTAATCCCCCTACCTCACGATTTCAGCAGTCACTAATCGAGCAAGCAATCGCCGAGATTATACCTAAGGCGGCAGCAATCTTACTCTAGAAGCCGCATGCGTCCGCCTCCACAAGCCTAGGCGAGTACGAGCGCGGTCGAATCACTAGCAAAAGAAGAAGGAAGCGAGGGATGGAGGGAAGGATCACTCACAGAGCAACGAGGTCCGGGTGGCAGACGAGGCAGCGCCACCCGAGCGAGGCGTAGAGCTCGACGAACGGCCGCAGATGAGCCTCGTCGCTCCACACCCACGCGAACAACACCGCGATGCCCCTCGCCTGCCCCGGCGCAACCGAGCCGGGCGCCCAGTAGTACCGCCCGCCGCAGCCGGGCCACATGTCCTCCTCCGCCTCCCCCTATGCCGCCGGCGCTGCCGCTCTTCTTCCGGCGAGGAAACCGAGGAGGAGAGGCGAATCGGAGCAAGGGTTCGCGCTGTTTCACTCGTCTCGGTGGGAGATGGGGAGGAAACACGAGGAGGGAGGGAGTAGGTCGCTTCGGCGTCTGGTTCGTCGCGGATTTTCCCTTTTTTTACATTGTGTTTCCACTGTTTTTTGAGGTCACGTCTTGTGAGGTTTGGAAAGGAGTTTGCTTGTGCGCCGTGACCCTTGTGAAGCGAATTTGTTTGCTTTGAAATTTGAGAAGGCCGATGGTCAACGCTAACCTGCGGGGATGACAACAGGATAAAGATGATAATGATGATGATGAGTCAGTGTGTCCAGTCAAAGCGATAAGTTTCAGCCAGATTTCAGGATTTGATGCTCGTTTTACCTTTCTACTAGGTCCCTTCATTTAAAATTGCTACTCAGGACTGACCACGTCCGTGCAGATTGTGAACACTAACCTAGTTTCAAATCTATTCTCCATGTGAGTTTGTCGAAGTTGCTCTGCGATAGCATTTGGGAACTTTCACACGCATCCGTGTGGTGCAATTTGTGCCACATCATGCTTCCTTGCAAATTCACGACAATCCATTGTAAGCATCGAAGCAAAAGCAACACCACGCGCTCTTCATCCAGCGAATATACGTCAACTGAATTCAACTAACTAACCAATTTAATAATCCCACCGGTTCTCTTATTAATTACAACAAAGCTAAAGGGAAGAGTCTGATCAAAACAAAAAAACTAACTCCATTCGGCATGAAGATAACCCGCAACTGGAAGACTTACGCAGGAAGCCGTTCACACCAGAAGCTCCAAATGCAGTTAGCAAATTTTCCTCACCTTTGTGAGGGTGTGTTTGGTTGTGCTTTGGTTGTGAAAAAAGCTGTTGTAGGTTGTGAGCTGTGGAAAAAGCTGCTGTGGTCTGTCAGCTGTGGAAAAGCTGAAAGCCGTTTGGTTGAAATGAATGTGTATGTGAAAAAACAGTGAAATGACTGTCACGCCCCTGGATGTCTGAGGAATAATTTATATGAAAATTGGTCCGGCAAACACTGTAAATGATCATTTTAAAAAGAAATTTAATTTGGTTATAAATTGTTAAAATCTTTAACTTATGTTTTAAATTGTTAAAATCTTTCTAGAAATTCTCTTAACTTCTGGGTTTTTTTGTAAAAGCATCAAGACACCAAAATACCATAACTAATTACATGTTTCGTGAGGGTCTTGTTGCAAAAGACATTCTATCTCGTCTTCCTCATCTACAGACCGCCATGGATGACCACTTTGAAGCTCAAATCAGCATGGGGAGGAGTGGAGATAGTGATGGGAAAAAGGGGGAATCGAATCTCCGTGGTATGGCGCAACTATTTGATGTGGGATTTCGAGTCAAAGCTGTAGGGTTGACGCCTGATTTTGGGAGGGTGGCCATGGCAAGTTGAGCTCGATGGTGGCCACGGCTGATTGAGCTGCACGTGGTGGCGTTGAAGAACGCCGACGAGGTGCGCGGCTGGCTCGCGTTGGAGAGTAGGGGAGCGGGGTCAGGTGGGGCGTGCCTCGAGATGAAGATGAAGGGAGCAGGTCTTCTCGGCCGCCGTCTCTGCAAATGCCGTCGGCTGTAGTGAGCCTGCAGAGGCAGCGTCGCCGGAGTGAGAGAGGCTGGCCGGC
>LAPY01003087.1:55655-67046 GCA_000970635.1 Eragrostis tef | reverse complement strand
AAAACCGTCAAGATTATCCGATGCTCCGGCGACTGGGACCCTGTGCTCCAGGCGGTTCCGCGGGAGGCCCTGATGGCCGAGCTCCACCTTGAGAAGTTGCAGGTCAGCGACCGTGGCGTGTCGGCCTTGTATGGGCTTGAGGTCCTGTACCTTGCAAAGGTGCCCGAGGTCACAGACATTGGGTTAGCCAAGTCAACACGCCTCCGCAAGCTGCATGTCGATGGATGGAAGGCTAACAGGATTGGTGACCTTGGGCTCGCGGCAGTGGCGCAGAAGTGCGCCAAGTTGCAAGAATTGGTCCTCATTGGTGTGAATTTGACATCGGTTAGTCTTGAATTGATCGCCGCCAACTGTCCCACCCTCGAGCGGCTTGCACTCTGCGGTTCTGACACGTTTGGAGATGCCGAGATGTCATGTGTTGCAGCCAAATGTGCTGCTTTGCGCAAGCTGTGCATAAAGGCATGCCCAGTGTCTGATGTGGGGATGGATAAGCTTGCCGAAGGCTGCCCTCGCCTCGTCAAGGTTAAGGTGAAGAAGTGTCGTGGGGTGACGTCTGAGTGTGCTGAGCGGCTCAGGGCAAGTAGGAACGGTGCTCTTGCTGTGAATTTTGATACACCAGGTGGTGCTGGTGAGTTGCAGGATGCTAGGAGTGTGGACGAGAGTGGCGTGTTGGACAATGCCGGGAGTGATGTGCCACCAGAGGATTTGGATGATCGGATTGGAGGACCGGACATTTCGAGCGGGAGCAGCGGGAGGCCGTCAAGATGGAAAGCACGGATGGGTTCTTTGATGCGTAGGAGCTTGTCTGTTTCCTTGTTCCGGAGGCGGGCGATTGAAACCTGTTATACAGCTCATGAGTCATGAGAATTGGGTGCCATGGTTACTCCTTTAGCCTTTTGATTCTATTTGTATGTTAAATTAATTTGCGGTGTTCATTGTATTGTATTGATGTTTGTCGCTCTTGATTGTACCATGCCTGTTATTCCTGTTTCCGTTAGAAAACCTACTTCATATTGTCAGGTAGTTCAGTCGGAGAATTCTTGTTATTTGATTTTTGTCCTTGTAGCTGGGATTCATGCAATTGCATACTGTAATCTTCTCAGACACAATTGTTTGTAGTGAAATATGGCGTGGAAGCAATACCATGTGGTTGAACGCTCAAAGTTCAGGTTTTGTTCGCATAGTATCCATGATCTGTAAATGAGAAGCATTTATATGCTTTAAAATGCAAGGACAGAGATATTGTTATGATTACAAATCAGCTGCACCAAGAAGTTTATTCTTTGTAAGAGTATTGTAGCTTCTTTGGAGAGGATGTCTTCCATCCACTGATGTTTGGAATGTCAAACCAATAGGGTGGGAACTAGTACCTCATCTTCAGTTTACTTAAAGGTATGATCTTTTATTTATGTGATTGTGACATGCATTTCTGGAGAATGCCTGTTTTTAGTATTACTAGGGCTGAAGCACTAAAATTAATTTTATCACAGTTTACATGTGTCTGTGTGTTTACAGACTCTGGTTTCATCAACCAATAATCATAGTAGAACAACTTATTTAAAGAAGGATTCTTTGTCTTTGATGATATATTTGGAATGTGTAAAACTCTTGGTGGTCTTTTTTGCATATTAGCTAAATTTTAGGATGTTAGTTTCGCTTCTGTACTGAAAATGATTGATATTTATTCTTCTGTTTGCTCTGTTGCATGCCATTTTGGTATTGAGTACCATTTGACTGTGGATTATATATATTTCGTTGTTGTCTGGAATCTGAACCGAGTCATTAATCATGGATTCTGGTTATTCCTCATATGGTTGTTAAGCCAGCGTATGGTATAATCTGATTGATAATTGTCAAGGAAGAATTGCCTGTGATGCCCCAATCTGTTCGTGGTACTTCGTAGATAAAATGGTTCAGTTTGATTTAATGTACCATAAACCTTGTTTCCCTCCTATTTCTTCGTAAAGCTTGATTGCTTGTTTTCTCTTGATACCGAGTTCTTGGGCCTGTTTGGTTGCTACCCTGCCGAATTCGCCTGAGTGAGGCGTGGCCGTCAGGCGTCCGAACTGAGGCTGCGATGCGCGCCTGACTCAGGCACCTGCCTGTCAGGCACAAACCAAACAAGCCTCTTGTGACTGAAACCATGGCACGGTACATATCACGTGTTTCCATGTAGGACTATTCTGCTTCATTGACTCGTTGACATGGACCTGAATGGTTTCTGTAGTTGCAGCCATTGTGCTTCTCTTGTCATGACGTCTCAAACACGGCGTCTGAACAGCAGGATCTTCACAATCTTTCATGTAGAATCTTCAATGAGATGGTGGAGCGGACTAAAAGTTTTCTGAAAGTTTGGCCATTACCCAGGCGGCCACTCACCGCCAGTTGACTTTGAAGCTGACCGGTAGGAGACACCGATTCCCTACTGGTTCAACGGAGATTCTTCCTTCTGGAACATGCATGGCTCTTGTCTGTGGCCTTGCATTCTTGGTCAAGGAATTTGGTGAGTACTATGCTAGTATAGTGCCTAATTGCGCCCAAGTTGTGGACAGACGGGTTTTTGAGAATTTAGTTAAGGTGGTTGCTGAGAATCCCTTGTTTTTCCCAATTAAGAAAAGCAGCAGAATTATTTGGACGCCGCTTGTGCATCTAATTTGCATGTTTTGATGGTATTCCCTTGTTCAATATATCTGCAAAGAGCGATTTTTTCTCTTATTCTCACGATATTGGCTGCGTTCTTGATCTTTCTTAGTCTGATGCTTGAATTGTTTTATTTAAGTTCGCTTATTGTTTCAAATTCACCAGGACGAGTCCAGAATTAGCTCCTTCCATGCTCAGTAGTTGACCATGATGCGTGAGGTAGTGCTGGACGTGATGAATGAAATTGGGGGGACGAAATAATGTCACATGACTGGGCGTGGTCAGACATCTATTTTCATGAAATCGCATGTGGGCTGCCTATTGGGGGCTGACCGCATCATTGTCAAGCGCCTGCGTTGTAAAGAAAACCCAAAACGACTAAAGGGAGAAAGACGTGATATTTGAATTTCTTGCAGCTAAATTTGCTCATATCCAAATTCACTACATCACTGGACCTTTTGACTTGATCATTACAATCTTTGAGATGGATGCTGGATAAGTCAATGTGTGGCTATGCCCTCACCAATTCTTACTAATTATATGCAGTTCTTTGTATTCTAATGTTGGCTTCAAGAAGAATTAGAAGCTCGGTCAGCTGGAGTCATAATATTCGTTAGTCAAAATGTTCAAGGCGGAGTAGCAGCCTTCATGACATGTTTCCAGGACCGAGTCGCTCAACTGCAACAGAAAGGAGGAACATGATTAGGGTGTTGCCGGTAACCCTTGGTCACATTTTCTGGATTTTGGATGCTTCAATTTCTGTTACAGTACTCCAGATGAATATTGGACCTTTAGAAAAGCTGTTTCTGCTTCTTGGTGTAGTTGTGATATATTTCTTCGGCAGCACATATAAGCTAATATTTGTTATTTCTTTCAACAGAAGCCGAAAATGACCATGCCTTGTGAGGCCCTGTGTTTTGGAGCGGTCGGCAAATACAAACCCAGATTTCAATTTCGTCTGTCGCGCCCCCTTTGGCATTAATGTCATGTTCAATATTTAATCAGTACCGTAAACGCATCCCATGTACCATACATCGTACAAAAAGTTGAAGGGAAAAACACATCTTAGGCCACTAGGGACTGTTTGAAGAGAATGATTGGCCAACAAGGAAAAAAAGGTAAGATTCAATTCAAGATTGTACTAAATCCTCGTATTTTGATTCCAAATCCCACTTTGCAAGCAGATTCTGAAGAGAAACTAAGGCAAAGTTACCGTGAAGGGGCACTGCTAGGGGAAACAACCGGCAGAAGGTTCAATTAGGAGTCCAGAATTAGCTCCTTCCATGCTCAGTAGTTGACCATGATGCGTGAGGTAGTGCTGGACGTGATGAATGAAATTGGGGGGACGAAATAATGTCACATGACTGGGCGTGGTCAGACATCTATTTTCATGAAATCGCATGTGGGCTGCCTATTGGGGGCTGACCGCATCATTGTCAAGCGCCTGCGTTGTAAAGAAAACCCAAAACGACTAAAGGGAGAAAGACGTGATATTTGAATTTCTTGCAGCTAAATTTGCTCATATCCAAATTCACTACATCACTGGACCTTTTGACTTGATCATTACAATCTTTGAGATGGATGCTGGATAAGTCAATGTGTGGCTATGCCCTCACCAATTCTTACTAATTATATGCAGTTCTTTGTATTCTAATGTTGGCTTCAAGAAGAATTAGAAGCTCGGTCAGCTGGAGTCATAATATTCGTTAGTCAAAATGTTCAAGGCGGAGTAGCAGCCTTCATGACATGTTTCCAGGACCGAGTCGCTCAACTGCAACAGAAAGGAGGAACATGATTAGGGTGTTGCCGGTAACCCTTGGTCACATTTTCTGGATTTTGGATGCTTCAATTTCTGTTACAGTACTCCAGATGAATATTGGACCTTTAGAAAAGCTGTTTCTGCTTCTTGGTGTAGTTGTGATATATTTCTTCGGCAGCACATATAAGCTAATATTTGTTATTTCTTTCAACAGAAGCCGAAAATGACCATGCCTTGTGAGGCCCTGTGTTTTGGAGCGGTCGGCAAATACAAACCCAGATTTCAATTTCGTCTGTCGCGCCCCCTTTGGCATTAATGTCATGTTCAATATTTAATCAGTACCGTAAACGCATCCCATGTACCATACATCGTACAAAAAGTTGAAGGGAAAAACACATCTTAGGCCACTAGGGACTGTTTGAAGAGAATGATTGGCCAACAAGGAAAAAAAGGTAAGATTCAATTCAAGATTGTACTAAATCCTCGTATTTTGATTCCAAATCCCACTTTGCAAGCAGATTCTGAAGAGAAACTAAGGCAAAGTTACCGTGAAGGGGCACTGCTAGGGGAAACAACCGGCAGAAGGTTCAATTATTTTTAGTTTCAAAATTTCTTTCTCGGTAGCAAACTGATAGTGATACTGATGGAAACAAACACGGCTTCTATGCTACAAGAATATCAAAAACAAAATCACTGCAACAGAAACATGCAGTATCGAGCGGGAATTGATATAAAGAATTAGTAACACAAAACCCACAATCCTGTAGTAGCTGTACCACAACACTGCACCATTAAGAAGGAGCTTTGATTTTGCATGATTATGAAGGAGCTAGGATTTTTGCGATGGCAAATGAAATTCAAGATTAGGCTTGGACCTCTCTTGTTTCTTTGCCTACTTGGACTTTTAGGATGTATAGTTAGCTGAGGTTAGGCTAAATACCGGTGGCAAATTCCTGCCCAAAGTGGAAATGTCAGTGAGTCTAAAATTGATCAACGATCGTTTCCGTCCCTACTACCACTTTTGTTTTCATTTTTCCAACTATTGTTGTTGGAGTAAGTCAGAAATGAGACTAAATTAACCGACAACTACCATTTTTGCTTTATGACACTTGCTCAATTTATTTTCTTTTCTTTGGGCAAATAAATTGGTACATGGAGTGATTTGTTTTTAAAACATGGATCATATTTCCACCGAATTTGATTACCTCAACATTTGTTCTAAAAATAGACTTCATAAAAAGGTATTTTATTTTCTTTGTGGAAAGAAAAACGTTTTGTAGGCAATAACTATTCACATTTAGAACACTAGCAGAAAAGAAATAAAAAGGGGAGGAATATGGTTATGCTTTAAATTTACAAAATGAAAAAGTCTATTTATTTCACTGAACACTTCATTTTATCTATTTCATCCTTTAAAAAAAATCAGGGCTCAATTTACTCTCAAGACAATTCAAGTTGGTAAAATACCCTCTATTGAAGTTTGTATTTTTTGTTTCTCGGCATACATGTTGAATCTGAAGCTCAATGTTCGCACGGATGATAGGCGATACAACAGCCTATATTATAATTATTTTTACATAGGTTGTTTTGTGATCTATAATCACTCTCAATTTGAGCTTCAAATTCAACTTGTACGCCGAGAAACAAAAAAGATAAATTATGTAATGGACCAAGGTGAACTATTTAGGAAAGTATAAATTGAGTTAATATTTTGTTCAGAGGTGAAATGGATAAACTGAATTATTCAAGAGAGTAAAATGGACCTTTTGGTTTTCAAACTACGGTGCCATGACATCCAAGCACATAGTTTTCAATACAATGGTATTAACCATCCACAATTGTTCGGAAAAATTAACCATCCACTACAAATGGAAAACCATCCATTACCAAAGTATATGGAGTAATTTGTATATATAAACAAAACTATCATACTTTCTCAAAATTTCATTGACACTACGATACCTGGTAACTCTATCACACACCATTCTAATAGTATAAGAAAGGAAAAAAAAAAAGAGGAAAGAAGAAAAGGGATCCGGGCGTACGGTCGAGCCGCGTGTCGCCCACCCCGAGCCCAGCCACAGTCACAGCTCAGAAACAGGGCCTGCCTGGCATGATTGGCATCGGCATCGCAATATCGCATCGCGAAAACCCCACCCCAGGAGCAGAGCAATGCCGAGGCGGGGGGCGAAGAAGGGCGACCGGCGAATCGACGCCGCCCTGGACCACTTCGCCGCCATGGGGTATCACACGCGCGACGTCCGAGCCATCGTCCAACGCCTCCTCAAGGTCCCTCCTTTTCCTCACCTTGTCCGTTACCATTTCCTTTCAATCCTGGGATGTAGGGTTTAGGTTTTTCCCCCCTCCCACCCTCCGCGGATTGGGAGTCCAGTGTCCAAACTTTGCAATTTTGGGCTGTGGAAGCCTCGATTTGAGATGGGGATTTCATCTTGTGCGTGTGTGAACGAATGTGCTTCCGAATTTGGTGAAAATAAAAACTGATTCTTTTGCTGTGGGGATGGGGATGGCCAGGTGTACGGCGGCGCCGATGCGTGGCCTCTGCTGGAGGAAGGTTCGTACCAGGTTGTGCAGGACCAGCTGTTCGAGAAGCAGGAGGAGGAGGAGAAGCAGTTGCTGCTGGAGAATCACCCACAGGAGGACCAACAACAGGTGGAAGTGAGGGAGGAGCCTCCCAAGGTGATTCTTTCTTCACTTTGTTTCTTCTGTCTGTTATCCCGCTTCATGTTTGGTTTGTTCTCATTTTTTCATGTTCTGTATCACTAGATGGTTGCTTCACTTTGTTTCCATTTTGTCATGCCCTCACCATTCAGTTGTTGTGTGCTGTCATTGGTGATTCTTACCCTCAATAGTTTTACATTATTGGGTCGAATCGTCGAATATGTCTGAACGCTTCATATATCTTAAGAAACAAAACTCGAGAGAGATAGAATGACATTCAGGGAAGAAACACTTCTTTCTTTGAAATTATATTCAATAACTGCAGAACCCAAATGGAATGACATTGTCACATTTGCATCACTTGTAGTATTTGCACCTAATGTTCTACCCCTGTTCACCATGGGAGCCAATATGGATCGGGGTTGATGCAACGAATCGAAATGTCCTCTGGCCTCCTGATCCAATGGCCCTGAAAGACCTATCCGTGATTTCAAAGCTGTGCCTCACTGTTGTGGAATCCATATATTAATCTGAAGTGTGGCAGACAATATTTGATAATCTGAACAAGTAAAGGTTTTGATACACTTGGTCTCCAAACTGAATTGTCCTGCAGATTAATACTCTTCATGTCCAGTTACATTTGCACACAATTACTATTGTTTTTCAAATGATGTTCCATCTGATCAGATATGAGCTGACTACCCATTTTATCTTCAACAAAACTCAGGAGAGTGCACATTTTCACATTAAAAAGAGAATTTTTGATCCATTGCACTATGCATACTCAATGGATAAAACATGAAACCAAAGAGTGTGGCTAGTACAACAAAACCAACTAACAAAATTAGGTTTAAAAATACTGATAGTTTACAACCCTATGTACTGCAAACCTTTGATCTTCTTGAATCTATCTGAAAATCAACTACAGTTACATTCTCCGTGACGAACTATTATTTTGTTTCTTTCGTTCCAAATGCTTAGTTCAATCAGCTATAATTACCTTCCATCTTATTGAATCCGTCTAAAAATCCATTCCGGATGTTTCGGAGCGTATGCTAGTTAGATAGTGTTGAAAGAATCAATCTGGCCACCAAATCGTTCCCAGTTGATGCTAACCTTGGTCTTGAACCAGGGCTTCTTTCTTTAGGAGTCCAGGAACATTTGAATGCCTAAATAGTAAATATCCAACACAAACAAGGGGAAAGGAACAGCCTTAAGATGCCAAAGTCGTTTTTATGAAATAATATATCTTCGGTATAACCATGTCTAGTACAGATATGTTTAGGCCTTGGGTCATCAATATACGATTATGATTCTGTTGTCATTCAGTCGAACAAGCTTATGCTTGAGAAATTCTTAAATGGGATGATGCAGGTCGTTGCATAACCTGCTGTTTTCATCTAAACAAATACCTTGGTCATTAATACAGTATATGATTGTCTGTTCTGTTTTTATCCAGTCCAGTAAATTTCGCAAATGCATGGTATGAAATTCCCATGGTTTGGTGTGTTTTGCAGCACCAAGGACCAGCAGTGGACGAGTCACCACCAGAAAACAACATGGCAATGTTAGAGTTGCATAATGAGGTATCAGCTGAGCCTGAGTCACCAATTGAGGGAGTGGAAGACTCTGTGTTTGCCGAGCTACCTACTCCTGAGGTTGTGGTGCCACCTCCTGTAGCTGTCGGAACTGGTGGTACAACGCGCCCTTGCTATGGATGGATTAGTGAGTCTGAAGATGAGGAAGAAATTACTGGTGAGCAACCTGAGGTGCATGTTCTGAGTCTAGAAGGTGGCTCGCCTTGTAAGAGGAAGCGCTCGAGTAGATGGTCTGCGCACCCTCTTAATGTAATGTAATATATGTCTGATCCCTGATCTCCATTACTTCGTTAACACTAAGATGACACTAGCAGCCATACTGATTTTAACTTCATTTCGGTTGTCCATCTTGTGCTGTTGGTCCAATGGAAGATCCTATCTATAGCGTTTATGACGCTGTTGATAAGAATGAGTAGCAAGGTGGATACATTGGGTTGGAAAAGTCCGGTGCAAACGATATTGCAAGGAAAAGAGATCGTGATAATTTTAGTGAAGGGCACACTCCAGGATTTTTGTGCTGAAAACCATACTGGACCTGATACCGAAACCTCGCCTTGAAATCGGAAAGCCTGATTCTTGTTTGACATGATGCCCCTAATGCTGATCCCTGAATCAGGATAGTCATCCATCCTGTGTTATAAACGTCTAACATTCTGAACTGTGTACAATTGTTTTGTTCTAATAGCTATAATGCTGGTGTCTGAATTTGACGGTAGCAGATATCAGCCTGACAAGGTCAATGCTGTTTTTGCGTATATGCGGGAGTTGTAGTAGCGGTTTAGGTATCCTGAAAAACTGACTTACATAAGCCTTGTGCATCAGGTTAACAGTCCAGTAAAAGTATAATATAGAACGGGTAACTTTGTGTGTTGATTTGAAGTGTTAACATTTTTACACATTATCAGGAAATGGATTGATTCGGGTGCTGTATCAGACTTGCCTGAAATGTTTTCACTTTCTGGTAGCCAGAAGTAAAAAATTTTCTCCCTGAGTTTTGAGGGGTGAAAAAAATACGGAGAGTTTCTTTTTTTAAAAAAAAACATTCCGTTGCCGGGACTCGTATCCTAACCAGCTAGACTACAACGGATTGTTGTGCTCATAAAAAATTATATGTATAAGTTCCCTGATACCAAGAACAGCCTACTTTAGTTTGTAGTATCATAACATGCCCTCGTGCAAAACAAAGAGCTCGACCATGAACCCGAATGAAACGGCATTCTTCTGGTAAAAATATTCGGTGTAAACCTTATATTCGGTGGAATCATAAAAACCTTTTCAAAAATTCTACTTAGAAGTTTTATATAGAAAAATATTCGGTGCAAACCCTATATTCGGTAGAAGCATGAAACCCTCTCGAAAATCCTACTTATAAGTTTTGAAAAATTATAAAACTTTGCATACGTAAAGATTACATAGTGAGAAACATACACATAAAATTTGAGACCCAAATTCAACTTCTATAAAAAGATAAAAAATAACAAATCATGAAGAAGGAGGTGAAAAAGACAAAACAGTGATTGTGCAGTATTTTGTCCTCATTCACCATGATTTTGTTATTTTTGTATTTACTAGAAACGAGTTTTGATGTCAAATTTTGTGTACATGTTTATCACTATATAATCTTTACGTATACAAAGTTTCATAATTTTTTAAAACTTTTAAGTAAGATTTTTGATAGGATTTTTATGATTCCATCGAATATGAAGTTTGCACCGAATATTTTCTCTGTCGTCGCTCAAACCCACATGGAAGCCAGAGTGCCGCTAGCGCACCAATTCACCATCACTTCTGCTCCGGCGCCCTCCTCACCGCCGCCGCCAGCTCGTCACTCCTTGCCGTCCTCTGCTCTCCCACGCACAACCTCACCAGGGGCGCATGGCTCTTCTACTTGCATTCCGCTGCGGCCGGCGGGGGACCTACCCGGCGCACGCGTCGCAAGGCCAGGGGTTCGATCTCAGCAACATAGCCAATGCCTCTTCGTGTCAGAATTTCTCATGGAGTTTTCGATTTTCCCCTTATGAAGGCCACGCGTTTTCTTTGGTAGCACCGTATATGCTAAACTGTTTTGTTCAGCAGTTCTTCAAGGGAAAAAAAACTGTTTTCCTCAGCATTAGTTGAAGCACCATTCACCAATATGCTAGACAGCCTAGAAAAGCTTAGGAAATTGGTGCTGTTGTCACTTTACATAACGATTACGTTCTCCCAACTTGCAGGCTCAAGAATCGTGTCTGCTGCGTATAGTGGGTCGCCTTTACCAAAGGATTCTTGGCTATCCATAAAGGAAAATCGATACTGCAGGTAACCGAATTCCCCTTTTTATTTCTTTTTCACTTTTAATCTGTCATAGCGTAGCACAAATAAACTAACAGAATCATTCATCCTGATGATAAATTCACCAGCTTTGATGTCCTTGATCTTGATCCCCAAACTTTTGTCTAATCTCTTTGGCATCTTCTTGTTAGAAATGACTGATTGATTGTGTTAGTTGCCTTGCATTTGACCTTGTGGCAAACAGTAGTAGGTACCAAGCCACAGTCAGCAATCTGAAAGCGATTACTTTTTTAAAGAAAATATTAGACGTGCACTTGTCAATCCAATCCTGAAGTGTGCCATATACATCAAATCCATGATAACATTACATCTTACCTCCAGTTGAAGGTGTTTTTAGTTCCCATTCGAAAAACCTCGCTTCCTGTATGTTCCATCGCCTTCCTT
>LAPY01003087.1:37830-55565 GCA_000970635.1 Eragrostis tef | reverse complement strand
GCCGGGGGGACCTGCCCGGCGCACGCGTCGCAAGGCCAGGTGTTCGATCTCAGCAACCTAGCCAATGCCTCATCGTGTCAGAATTTCTCATGGAGTTTTCGATTTTCCCCTTATGAAGGCCACGCGTTTTCTTTGGTAGCACCGTATATGCTAAACTGTTTTGTTCAGCAGTTCTTCAAGGGAAAAAAAACTGTTTTCCTCAGCATTAGTTGAAGCACCATTCACCAATATGCTAGACAGCCTAGAAAAGCTTAGGAAATTGGTGCTGTTGTCACTTTACATAACGATTACGTTCTCCCAACTTGCAGGCTCAAGAATCGTGTCTGCTGCGTATAGTGGGTCGCCTTTACCAAAGGATTCTTGGCTATCCATAAAGGAAAATCGATACTGCAGGTAACCGAATTCCCCTTTTTATTTCTTTTTCACTTTTAATCTGTCATAGCGTAGCACAAATAAACTAACAGAATCATTCATCCTGATGATAAATTCACCAGCTTTGATGTCCTTGATCTTGATCCCCAAACTTTTGTCTAATCTCTTTGGCATCTTCTTGTTAGAAATGACTGATTGATTGTGTTAGTTGCCTTGCATTTGACCTTGTGGCAAACAGTAGTAGGTACCAAGCCACAGTCAGCAATCTGAAAGCGATTACTTTTTTAAAGAAAATATTAGACGTGCACTTGTCAATCCAATCCTGAAGTGTGCCATATACATCAAATCCATGATAACATTACATCTTACCTCCAGTTGAAGGTGTTTTTAGTTCCCATTCGAAAAACCTCGCTTCCTGTATGTTCCATCGCCTTCCTTGCTTTCTGTATGTTCCATCGCGTCTCCACTCTATCACATCAATGATTTAATGGTTCACTACGATAGAGATGCCTCAGACCAACATCTCTCAGACCACTTCTTTTCGCTTTCAGAACTATTCTCACTGTCCAAGATGATTATTTAAGGTTTTCCTATCATTTGAGACAGATGTGAAAAATCTACCATCTGTCCATCTCTCTTTTTGCTAAAGTATACTGCATAATTCCAAGGACCATACATGTTGCTCGTTCCCGTATTTGTTCTCTGAGCCATCTTCAACAATATTTTGCTTCTACATAATTTACCTTTTGTCATGAGGCAGTGCATGTGCCAATGAGTACTGGTTGTATTTCATCCATCTAGTCGAGGATGATTGATCCATATATGCACCTGCCCTCACTTTCCAACAGTGATCAGCTATTGGTGCTGGTCTATTCACTTAGGTAATGTCTTGTTGGACCCTGCCACTTGGTAAAAGTTCATGCAGGACAAGCGTTGGATCTTGTCCACCAGTTGAGATTAATTTTTCGCATCTACCCTTTTGTTTTCTTCTTCTGGAAAAGGACAGGTTCTTGCACTGATGTTGACTTCACATATTCTCCATGACCAAATGGACAGCAGTGGAAGTATTCAATATGGCTCATACACCTACAAAAGTTATTCCGCAACTTGAAGGACAAGAGGTAACTTTGATGAACAAGAGCAATCTGGTTATTTTTCCTCGACATATTTGCCGACCTCGACCTTGACTAGTTGCATCTTTCCTATATGTACCTATCCTCCAACCTTTGGTGTCTCCCTTCTAGCAGCTGGCTGGAACATAAGCCTTGCCATTGCTTGAAGTTGAGAGAGAATTGGAGATTGGCTCATTGCAGGCCTCATAGCATTGTAGACCATGAGAGCCCAAAGGAGAAAGAAATCAGAGGTAATTTGGAGAAATAGTATTTATGCATAAGTTTGTTTGTTATTTTTGTCTTTTAGTACTCTCGATAACATGGAATGATCTGACTGGAGTAAATTTCAGCCGTTTTGGTCTTCGATGGTGGTGAGGAAATGGCTAAACATTAAGCCAAAACTAAATGACTTCAGCGAAGATGAGGTTGATACAGAAAGTGAAGATAATGGTATGTCAAATTGCAGGAACATCATTGTTCATAAATTTGCATTCTTGTTATCTCTATTGTCTTTTTTTTTTAAAAAAAAGAAATCTTTTCGCAGATGGCACCTACTCTGGAGAGGATAGCGTCTTTGAGATACATGATAACAAGTACTCGATTAACAAATCTTCAGGTATAATGAGCTTATTTCGATATCTGTCTTCTGCGATTTATATATCTTTATGCCTTTTCCGTTTCACATAATAACATCAGTAAGGCATGCATTTTGATTTTTTAAGTTGATTATTATAATTAGTTGACAAATAGTGTTTGTTGAATGGTTCTCTTGCTACTTTAGATTTGGAAGAAAATGTCATAACATAAAGCTACAAAGTTCAGATTCATACTGATACACGGATAATTGGAACTAAAGACAAGAATTGAAAGATGATGTTTATAAACTTTCATAATGTATAGGAGATAGAATTCGTTTCACTAGAACAATATGATAGTATAAATTGTAAAAGTTATTATATAATTGTTCTAGAGTCAAGGTGAACCTAAATCCTCCTGAACCTGTAATATAATTTTCATAGATAACCTAGAAACCTTAATATTTTTTCATGACCATACATAAAAATGTCTGGCTGCAAATATCATAAACAGGACACGGAGTGATAGTAACTTGTTCCTGCTTCCCATTACTGAGTATCTGATTTCTTTTCTTGCAATCATACAGTGATAAAAATAGTTTTTGAAAATTTTCATTGAGGAACAAATACGTGCAAATATGGCCACCCGGAATACAATAGCTGGATTTGCTAATTTATGTATAAAATACACTCATATTTATTGTCTTGTAAACCTTTCTGTTTCTGGAACTTTTTTGACATATTTATGTTCTCAATTTCAAGTTTTCAAACCCTCTTGCTAGGAGAGAAAACATTCCGTCCTTTGCGAAGGCTTCGGAGAAGGAAATCAGAGAGTTTACGTGTTAACTACATAAGTAATAAAGATGTGAGGTTTGGCTTTTTATGATTTCATCTGAAATATTCAATGCATTTTTGTATCAAATATCTGGCGCCTTTAGATAACATAGTGCTTTTCACCAGGGTGATGATAGGAACATGGAATGTTGCTGGAAGAACGCCCATTGAAGATGCTGACCTTGATCAATGGCTTTGTTCCCAAGAACCAGCTGATATGTATGTTTTAGGGTGGGTACCTTCTCAAGAATTTAAAATCAACCTTTCGATTTGGATGAATTAATCATGACATCCAATGTTGACTTGTTTCATGTATGCCTGAATGTTTGTTTAAATAATATGAATTCCTGGTCCTGCATTTGTGGAAGCACACAGTCTAATGTTACTAAACTACTTAAATCTAATTCCCGTATTATCAAATTTTTGAAACTTATGGTGCTCCTTTGGCCAATTTTCTGTGTAGGATATGTTATTTAACGACTTACATCTGTGTTTCAGTTTCCAGGAAGTAGTCCCATTAAATGCAGGTAATGTCTTGGGAGCAGAGGACATTAGACCCATACGCAAATGGGAGGCTATCATCCGCCGGACTCTTAACAAGTTTCAGCAACCCAAGACAATCTGTAAAAGCTACAGTGCTCCACCATCACCGTTATTAGGATCTGTTGCTTCAGGCAATGGACGTGTATATTCAAAACTGGAACCTGAAGATGAAGTGACTAGAAATTTGAACCAGTCCAAAGATAGACAAACAAATGTACCTGAGCTTAGTTGCAACTGGTTACACAGGACTAGCTCATTGGACTGGCCGGAACATCCACTTGACACTCCATCAAAAGTTTTGATATCAGGTAAAGGGATAAGAAGGGTCATGAGCTTTGGGCTATCTAGTAGCAGTTTTATGGAATACCCTCAAGGTAATGAGCCTCAGGATGTAGCTTTGCAAGTTGGTCTAAAAAGGCAGTATCATAGCTCAGGAAACCTTGGCTTATTATGGTCTGAACAGCAGGAGAAGTTTGATGTTCTAAATTCTCTTGACTGCATATCTGACTGCACGTCAGAAGATGACTCACCATCTACTGGTACTGTCGAGGAATGCGCTAATCACAGGGAAAGAGAATTTTCAGAGCCTCGTGCAAATTATGTACGCATTGTTAGTAAGCAAATGGTTGGTATATACGTTTCTGTATGGATTTCCCGGAAACTGAGGCAACATGTTAACAACTTGGAGGTAGCTTCAGTTGGTGTTGGGCTCCTGGGCTACATGGGCAACAAGGTCACACTAGGATGCACATGTCTACCATCTGTTTATGTAATCTCAAATCAAGATGTTGATTTTTAATTTGTTATGTCCTTTTTCCTACTGCAGGGATCAATATCTATCAGCCTGTCTCTTTTCCAAACTCGATTGTGCTTTGTCTGTTCCCATCTTGCATCTGGCCATAAGTCTGGAGATCAACAGAAAAGGAACTCCGATGTTGTTGAGATCCTACAGAGAACAAGATTTTCTTCCTTTTTTGCTGCTGGTCAACCATTAATGATTCCTTCGCATGAGTATGTATATCCCAGTTTCGTTTCCATCTTTTGATTTAATTTTTTTGGTTATACAAACTGAATAACCCACACAAGCTGCATATGCATGTGGAATTGGAAAGATAACTATTTATGCAAATTGAAGTTGCAGTAACTTCCGTTGTATTAAACAACTCCAGTGCCAGTTACTGCAGAGTTAGCAATATCAAAACACTCATTTAGTGAAAGTTAAAATGCATATCAAACTGTAACGATCACCTGCAAACCTACCATACTTTTCACACTTCTTGAACCAATCTAGATTGTGTTTCTTTGTCTTTTGTAAGATACCGTTGCCATACTGTGACTATATTTGCATCATTTCCTTTTTATATGTTACCATCATCCCTGTTATGAAAGGCAATTTCGCAATAAGTAACTGGTTCATGCCACACATTGCCATTCCAAACAAACTCATTGTTTAAACTTGCTAATTTTATTGCTAGATTTCTAACAACATTGTTCATCCATGATGAAATGGTATCTCTTTGCAACAACAATCTTGATTTGATAGTGTTACGCTGCGTATAGCATGACTCAACAGATGAGTGTTTTGATTTTGATTAATTAATCAGATGTCAGAATTTTATTTTGGAGCAGTCGAATTTTCTGGTTTGGGGATCTTAACTATCGCATTGATCTTGCGGATGCTGAAGTACGACGTCTTGTAGCTATGAAGAGATGGGGTGATCTTTTGAAGTATGACCAGGTTTGACGATGAGTTTAGGCAACACTTTAGTTTTGACTTTTGAGTGATTTCTGAAACTTATTAACAGCCATTTGTATATATTTCAGTTAACAAAGGAGCTTACAAGTGGGAGTACTTTTGTTGGTTGGAAGGAAGGCTTGATTAACTTTCCACCAACTTACAAGTATGAAAGAAATTCAAGCAGATACGTCGGGGAGGTACCTAAGGAAGCCGAGAAAAAAAGATCTCCGGCATGGTAAGTCCCTTTCTGATTATATTGTATTTATAGTGACTAGGTCTGTGCTGTGCATCCATTGTGGTGTTTCTTTACATGTGAATTTTTAGGCACACATTCTAGTGACTTGAGCATGCAACTTTTTCAAAATGCTTACTCGTCTCCTGAAAATGAATCAGGTGCGATCGCATACTATGGCTGGGAAAGGGTACCAAGCAACTCTCGTATTGGAGTTCTCCTAGTTTGAACCTCTCAGACCACCGACCAGTCAGCTCCCTCTTCTTGGTCGAAGTCGAGGTGTTCAATCAGAGAAAACTTGAACGGGTACTGAAATACACAAATCCTAGGTTGGATTCAAAGGAAAACATTAGATGACAGTCGGTATCATGCTGAGCCAAGCATTGATAGTTGCAGTGGTTCTTCGGTGTTAGTTTTGTTATACAAGATAGCAGTTTAAGGAATATTCATGTCAGCCTCGAAAAGATTTTGTTACACGTTACAAAATTATAGCATGCTAAACTGTTCTTGTGTACATTCATATGGACGCATCTGCCTCATTCAATTATATATAGCAGGCTATCAGGGTATAAGTTTCTGCATCACATCAGATTTTGCTTGAACAAACAACGTATCATCTTCACTAATTCAGCCTCCGCTACTGATTTAGCGAATGTTTCAGAGATAGTAAGCAAATGCGTAATGTATATCTCAGATTATCCTCCCTGTGTCGCCATGGTAGTTGTTCTCCATATAGGTTTCAACAGCAATAGAACTGTACAGTACGAACGGCTTCACAACAGCTACAATAACATTCGTGTATTTTGAAAGTGCACATGTACATTCCCATTGTCGACATGTACTTTCATTAACAGCAAAGAAATACACTGAGCCCTATAGGGGCTCTCTTGAAACACTAATTTCCAGGCACAAATGAAGACAATGACTACTATACTTCTACACAAATCCTAGCTGGTCTCTGTAAACCGGGTAAAGGGCTCATAATTGACCAGCCCGGATGTCTCTATCTATGCGCTCCGCATTAAATGTTCCTGGGAGCTCTCTGAAGTCTTCGTTAAATATGGAGTATGCACTGTGTAGAATACAGAACAGATGGAAAGTTAAAAGTGGACAAATAATAATCTGAAACTTCCAGTCATAGTAGTGTTCTAAATAATTTGTTTATCAGTTACAACTTTGGTACAGCAAGATCTTTCTGTGTGAATGGGGTCCATTTCTTTTCAACTTTTCTAATCGAAATACTACTAGCTCACTGATGAAGAAAAGAAACTAGTTATCCTAAACCTTCATCGAGAAACACATAGATTTGGTTGACCAGAATGACAAGCTCATATATACAAGAAGTATATTACAGTGCTCCTACTTGAAACATGCCTAGAGTTTGACAAATCACAGTAACAACTACTTCATATGGAAAACTTTTAGTAACAATCACAATTACTACTCTATTGCCACAAAAGATAACGACTACTTTTTTATGCCCAGAGTTCAATATTGTGGTACAAACAGTATTTGATTTACTGTTACTGTTAAGAATTTTTGCTTCACACATAGGAAAACAAATCCTTTTTATTTTCAAAGAACAGAGCATATCTTTTCTGTAGAGTTTTTATCCAACCATCACAGGAAAGACAGCCAACTAAAGTAGATAATGTATCATAAGATACCATATCTTCATGCTAAATAACTGAGTTGTAAAATAAGATATTCCATGGCATAGAAAAACACAATGTTATAAAGTTTTATTTCGTTTCAATGAAGAGATGAGCTTCACTGCCAAAAACTCTACAATAACAAGAGTTGAATGGGCAAGATAATATACCTAACATCACCTTGTTGCCGTCTTCCAAGATTAAGAAGTATGATCAAGAAACCCGTACCAAGGATCTGGGTAGACAGCAAGCAGTAGAAATCATGAATAAATCTATTGAGGAATTATACAAGTTTGGTTATTGTAATTTACAGAGCACCAGGATTGTACTGCAGATACTGTATACAATAGTTATCATAGAAACTATAGCCCACTGGCTGTACCAAGAAATTGATATGTTCAATCCTTCAATAACTGGTCCTGAATGATGAGAACGTATACTGCTAGGAATTATTTTCAGGGCTACTTACATATAAAGGTCCAACACCGTACTTTTGAGCAATGGGTGCCAATAGGAACCACATTGCAATAATAACCCATGCTTTCATACTGAGAGAAAAGAGCGCCATCAGGACGATGTCTGGAGAAGCGAAATGCAGGTTACATTCATCACATTACCACTTCATTTCACTAGAAAATTGAGGCACACCATGAATGTGAATTACCAGGTAGTCTCAATTTGTCCCGGAGAAATACAAAAATATTTCTCTTCCACCAAGTGGTTGTTTGTGGAATTTTGAACTTCTACAAAATGTGATCGACAATATAATTGTTATGAGGAGCACCAAAACATCCCACAAGTAGAAACCGGCAGGAAATGTTGAGATAAAACTTTACCAGTTCCTCTTCGTCCTCCTCATCGTCATCATCATCACGGAGATGAGTAGCAGGTGGCTTTGGTGCCACAGCCACTATTATGGTATCTACAGAAATCGCGGAAACAGAAACTTTAGAAGAATTTTAAGCAACAGCCAATTAGCTAGTTGTCAAGTGCACAGATAGTTGTTTTGAAGACAAAATTCGGATCATCTAAGCAAATGTCAATCAAGAAAGAAGGGGATCATGGTCGAGGTCACCCACCCCCGTCGCGGAAGTTGACATGGGCGTCGTCCTCGCGCGGGAGCGTCTTCCCCCGGAGGACCAGGCGGAGCCGAACTTCTTCCGAGGCTTCGAGACGGCGGTCGTGAGCGACGCGGCGGCGGAGATCCGCGACCTAGGAGGAGGCATTAGAGACGCGACCAAGGGGAAGAAGGATTTCGGGTTTCGGAGTGGGGGTATCACCGACCGTGAGGAGTGGAGGGAGGAGGATCTTGGTAGGGCGGGACGGGCCGACGGCGCGCAGCGTCACCTCCACCGTCTCCGGCGTGTCGCCGGCGGCAGCCATGGATGGACAAGCTCTCCTCTCTCTCGGCGTGCCGACCCTCTTTCCGTGTACTACCCTGTAAGATTCGCGCTGCAGTCTCCTCCGAGGCTCCGACTCTGACTTTGACCGTTGATTACTGTCCTGGGCCGCAGCAAGGCCAAAATTTCTTAGCCCACTATTTCTTTCGCACATCTTCCGTTGGGCCGAAATTCCTTTGTCCAGGTCCAGCCAGCGCCATATTTCTTTCGCGCCTCTTCCCTTGGACCTGACACAAAGAAAGCTTGATAGCGGACTTGTTTTTGTTTTTTGTTTTTTTTGGATAATTTAGCGGACTTGGAGTTGTTAAAGCCACACAACTAGCAGAGCCGGACAGCACGCGGCTCCGACTTGGGTTCCTCCACCTGGCAGGCCTTGTGAAAATTAATGAGTGTGTTCGGCAGACTGCAGCTGCAGAAAAATAACTGCGAACACTGTAGCGACTATAGAAACACTGTAGCGGCTGCAGAAAAAATAACTAAAACACTATAGCTGCTGCAAAGAAACCGCTGCAAAGCAGCGAGACGAACAGAGTGGGCCATCTCTGAAAATTCTAGAAAGGCAGCGGCTGCTACCGCTGCAAGAGACAGAGACGAAAATTTTTCTACGAGCATCTGCGGTGGTACTCCAAGGAATATCGGAGCCGGAGAAGGTAGAAGAGATCGCATGTAGGGAGGGTTGGCACTTGCAACCGACCTGGCTGTGCAACGCCTCCGTTTGACGTTTGATAATGTTGAATACTAACAAACACAATTGACTTTGCTTTTATATTCATTTCGGACTTCATGCAAAGACCTCAAGGAACTCTTCCAAATGGTGAGGATCGTATCACCTGTGCCATGATTGAGTGATGAGCAATGGAGGTCATTGGTGAAGATGTGGACAAGCCCGAAACACAAATTATAGAAGCCACCTAAAACCGGAAAATCTAAAGCCTTCCCATCAGTCTCAGTTAGGTGTCAACTGAAATTTGCTTCGTTTCCGGTCACCTGTACCTTATGGGGTGTGGAGAACAAGGCCACGTGTCGGCACATTTATAATCACTGCAACAAATCTAGAGATCTATGACATTAATATTTCCCTTCATTTTTTTACTGAACGTCCTACAGTTTTAGTATGTCGCCTCAATTGAACGGTTTTCTTTTATTTTCCTAAAATGTAAGCAATTTACCAATTGTATACTCCCTCCGGTTTTAACTTTCTTTAATGATAAAACAAATTATAACAAAATATATATGATAAAGTTTTAAATTTTTTGAATAAGACGAATGGTTAAATGTAACGAAAAAAAGTCAACGGTGTCAACAATTTAAAACCAGAGTGAGTAGTTAGTTTCCACGAATTCATTACCCATAACTATTATGCGCACTTAAACAACTACAACAGAACCGTAACCGCTTGCAAGAAACTATACGGAAAAATTGTGAATAATCTTGAAGCGGCACGCATGAGAGTACGCTCCAATGTACTCGGCAATATATATGGCTGCCTGCAACTGGAGACACCAGTTGAGCAGAAGATGCAATTCGGGCCAAACATATGTGACGGGTACGGCCACAGGAAAAGGCCATAAACGATGACGGATTTTGTAGGTAGCTAGTCTCATATTTGCACCCAACAATCTGTAACATCATCGACTCTACGTACATCTCTTAACAGTCCGTGCCATCTTGCTAGTTTCTTGTGGTGCATGCTACTGCTAATTCGGCAGTATATACACCTACATAAGTAGTACGTGATTCCCAAGTCAGCATACTAAGCATCAAGAATACTGACTGGTTGCTGCTTTGCGCGGCACGATTGCTTCAGGCACTATTTTCTTCATTGGCCTTACATGAACCACAACATTAAAGTAACTAAATGTAGAAATCAGGATAATTAAGAAAGGTCACATGTCGATTCTGACTGCATTTATCATATATATGCAGCCATGGCAAAGAAATGATTGTATGCTTTGGACATATGATCTAGAATGAACTGAAGAGGACTGGTGATTAGTTGTGCATTGCGTGCATGTTGGAGATATATAAGCATCAACTAACATGCATCTTGACAGACTCACGAAAACGATCAATGAACTAACATCTATACACATGCATGCAATATCTTATCCGACAAATCGTTATTCAAAAACAAAAACACCTGGTAAATAACAACCTGGGTAGCTAATAAGCTTGGACGACAAAATTGTATTGCTAGCCATCACATTGTGACGAGCATCATGAATGCATGCTTCACACCCTCGTCGAGGGAGCTAGCTAATCAATGACTTGCTATCTTTCTTCATACATCTTAAATTGCATGGCTAGACGAATAATATGGGAAATAAAATCTGGGCTCTATTTATTTGTTACTATGAACTTGTGATTGAATTACGCTTATCATACATCCCAAAGTTGCTTGCTCTCTACAGTGATTTTTCTTTTCTTTCAAAGACGAAAGAGCCTTCTCCAATGCCTACCCGATTGAAAAGCAACGAGAACAATCCTCCGGTAATTCTTCTTAACTATTTTTCTTGGTCAAAGGAAAAGATCTTGTGGAAACAATAAAGAAAAAAACATATCCATCATGGGACCTTTTTGTGTGACATGCTACCAATCTGGAAAAAAAATGTCAGTGAAGCTTGTTATTAAGCTCCAAGCCCAACTCGGATTAATGCAAATGCTTCTAACGGTACAAAAGTAACAAATTGACGTCCGTGGAAATGATCGATTCGTCCAAATCTCTTGTACGTACTGAACCAGTTAGAGCGAAAACCTTATTTGGCCCTAGAAAACTTCCTGATTCCTTTCTTGGCTCAATCTGAAAAAAAGTTACCTCTATGATTCAAACCGCAACTTTCATACGTTTCTTGGCCCTTCCGTCAATTTTGAGTGTTAACGGAAGGGCCAAGAATTGACGGAAGGGCCAAGAAAGAAACCATAAAGTTTTCTAAGGCCAAATAAAGAATTTGCTCAACCAGTTATTGTCGAGTTATGTTGTGTCCTACTGGCCTACTGCTCTGGTTAGGTGCTGATGTATCACTTCAGCTCTGTAGATGTTCCGTCCCTACCGATACGCAAGCCACCAATATATGCAAGCAGCACACTAGCTAATGGGACCAGCCGTTATACTTGCTCGGATGCAGCAATCTGCAGGCATGTTGATGTAACATCAGCATGACTGCAACTGGCCAATGCCGTTTCGGTTCTGTTTTTATGTTGATTGCATATTTATGACTTGCATCAATTCTAGGCTTCATCATCAGTTGAAATGAATTAGAAGCATTGCCTTCTACATGATCTAACTGATACTGGCATGGAGGGAATCCAATTAAGTCTCGAGTAAAATAGAGGCACCACACTTCACAAATCCACATCGCATTCAAGGTAAACAGAGCTTCAATGTCAGGAAGTGCAGGTATTATTGCAAGTATATTAGAAATTATATTTTGCTAAACTCTGCTGCAATAATATCACGCACTCCAAGATAAATTTCGGCGAAGAAGGAAAGAAAGAAATAGAAACTAAGAAAAAGGTAGCAACGGAACTGTGGGCTTTTAATTGGGTGCCATGTCAAATTCCCGGCCCATATTAGAGTGCGTCAGACTATCCATAATCGGTCAACTTTGCCGTTTCGTGGCGGCAGCATGCCGTGCAGCGCTGTCACTCAGTGAGGATGACGTTTATGGTGCGCTGCCATTTTCTCATGCTTTATTTGCTTGCAAGCCACTTCTTGTCATTACAGGACTTTACTTTTATTGACGGAAAGAAAAGGAAAATTTATGGGACATCGACTATCGAGAGGGGTATATATCACCCATAGTAAAATATTGAGATTTTGAATTTTTTTTCCTCCTTGGTGATGGCGAATGACAGACGTCTTCTAAGAGCGAGCGAGAGGGTTATCACTCTTTCGCGTGGACACCATTTTAACACCTAATTGTCTCTAGATTGCCTTATTTATATAGTAAAGATTTAGTTGTGCCGATTTTACGGATCGTACCATCTGTATTTTTCTTTACTATCTTGAGTACCTGCCGGCAACCATGTGCCTTGAAAAGTCTGGAGATGCTAGCTAGAGCGGGAAAAATATTTTTCTCTTTTTACCTGAAAATAATTCATCCAAGACGGTATTTTGGAAAGAAAGTGACGGTATTATTGATTTATTGTTGCTTCAGCTTCATCTCACAAATCTGCAGAACTAACCGTGTGATCGATGAATTTTTACTGTCAGTTCGGATCAAAGGTTATGAATACGTACCAGAAATTACACCCCCCCCCCCCCCCCCCCCCCCCCCCCAACCACCCAGAACAAAGTGACGGTATTATTGATTTATTGTTGCTTCCGCTTCAAATTGGCACAACTAACCGTGTGATCGATGAATTTTCGCTGTCAATTCGAATCAGCAGTTATGAATACGCACCAGCCTACCGGTTGATTAATCACTTTCTAGTGCCATGAATGATGATTGCTACGATATACTTTTGTTACTTGGCACGCAGGATCCAGCTGCGAGGGTTCTGGCAGGGAGATCCTACTCAGAATTCGATTATAGGGGGACAAAACAAAATATGGAGGATCTCAGTATCTCACACGGCTGCCTTGACTCTTGAGCAGGAAGTGCTCTCTTGCTTTCATTACAAAACCACACAGTAGAAGAGCCTTAATTAATTGAGCACAGGTATTCACTACAGAAGCAAGGCACTGCATGAGCATCCTGATTTAAGCAGGGTGGTAAGCATTCTTCCTCTGTAAAACTGTAAAATAACTTGTTGCTGCACCGTTCAATGGAGCTGTAGCGTGGACCAGGTACTATCAGAGACAAAAAGCAGCCTCGGCGTTGACCAGACCCTGAAATGCCTGAGATTAAACCTCACGAGTTCATTCACAGTCAAGCCACAGGTTTCCCTCGGATTCCATGGTCAAATTAATTCTGTTCAACACCGGCCACGGCAGCAGTTACTGATGCACGTACGTTGAGCCACTGACTGCCTGGCTCCTTGCGTAAGCTCATGTGTTATGCACGTTGTGTACCTGTGTGCGTGTGACTTTTTAAGCAGCCAGCTTTAAGCGCTCGTTAATTGGTGGGCCTGCCCGTAAAAAGTAACGGGACCATACGGCTTGCAAATGGCCCATTGCGGGAAACAACAGGCAGGCCACGTGACCGCAGCGGCCCACTCTACGTGGATGCCATTGCACCGTTGGCTACGCTGGGACCCACGACGCCCTTGACGCTCTCCAAAGAAAAAAAAAATGACGCCCTTGATTTCTCATCTCACATCAAACCTTTTCTTTCTTTTCTTGTGCTTATTAATATTTTTTCTCTCTCATTTCTTTGTTTATTGGCATAACATAGAAGTATCTATCCTTAATTTACACCAAGTGCATTGTCATATAGACTAGAGTTTGGCATCGTGGTTGCGCATGCGATTTCGACAATTACAGTTTGCATCACGCGATGGAAAACATGATGTCACCATGAAATTCGTTCTTATATGTTGCACATTTCTGTCAGCACACAAACTAAAACAGACTAAATATATTGAGCTCTTCGATCGGCCAAAAAAAAAAAAATAGTCTGAGCTCGAAGATACGCTACATATATATTGGCACCTCTTCACGTGTTGACAGGACATGCAGAGAGAAAGAAGCAAATCGCTACGCGTGCAAAGCAGCTCGGAATAGGATGCTTCGATTCCTTGCTTCATGCTTTAGGTCATGACGTTCCTTGGCCACAATGTCACATGCCTGGCTAAAGGCCAATCTCCATGCTGTCTCTCGGCCTAGCTAGCTAGATTCCTTAACACCATAGATGCATGTGCTGCCAACCTAGCTACCTAGTATATACATTCTCCGCTGTAAGTACTCCAGTTTCTACGTGTGAGTCGTGACGACATCGGTGCCAACACGCGCATGGCAATGGATGGTTGTGAAGACAATAGAGAAGCCCGAGGGAGCATGCAAACAAGTTCCAGTCAGTAAGAAATTACGAAGCAGGTTTCTCATGGGGGAGAACTAGTGTAGCACTTGTAATTTCTCAATATGGCCATTTTCTGAATGCAGCACTTATGTTCACTCATAATATTAGTTAGGGAGAACTTGTAATTTCTCAATATGGCAACTGACGATCAGGTATTTCTGAAGGTGGCACTTGTCTATTGTTGAGAACATCTCAACTAATTAGCAGATCTCGGTCCAATTTTTATAATCGTGTTTCCTCTCGTATAAGGCTAGTTGCAATGGAGGATTATTGTTACTAAGACTGACATCTCACCTTTTGTGTTTTAAAATGATATGAAACAACCCTTCCAACGCATATATAGTTTCATTTTGGTGTTTCATATATAGTAGCATGGTTATAGCATTTAATTTTTTTTCTTTGGTTGGATGTAATTAAAACTCCTCTCCTTTAATGCAAGTGTTATATACAATGTTTCGAGTTTTGATAGCCATACGATCCCGGCAAAGTGTCGCAATATGCACATTCTGTCACATATGGAAAATGACATTCAAGGTGATTTTGTCATGGGCTGCTCAGAGCTTGAGTACTTCCATCTCAGGGTTTATTCAGACAAAGACTGCATATTGACCTATTTTATCTTAATTGGCCAAGACTGCATATCGAGCCATGAAGGCAGTTATGGAAATCATGGGCGCTAGCAAAATGTAAGTGTTTGCTTGCCATTCGTCATAACTGTTGGACAATTGATTGTGATCTTGCGCGCATGAGGGTTATAGATGCATCTCGAAAAATGTCCCCTTTGCGACCAAGAAGAGGAGACAGTTCAACACTTATTAACGAATTGCTCGGCAATATGGTTTCCGCTTCTCTCTCAGCTGGGCATCCTGAGAGCTGCTCCAGGCCAGCATGAAACGAGTTTTCGCGGATTGGTGAGCTCGAAAGTTGGAAAAAAAAACAACACAAGAAAGGAGTTAATTATTTCGCTGATAATCCTGGTGTGTCTTGGCTCATATGGAAGCACCCTGATGCGTGTTTTTTTTATGGAGCGCCGCCCCCTCCAAAAAAAAAAAACTCTTGGTGAGGTCATGAGGATGTCTAGAGATGAATATAAGTCGTGGAGTCAAGGCAAAGATAAAAAGCTACAAACTCTTGGAGTAGATAGGGTCCAGAGACTTGAGTAAGTGTAGATGATCGGGTCACGAGTTTGTAATTTTAGTGAGTAATCTGTGTAACAGATTGTTTTTTTTTTTGCCAAAGCGTGTAACAGATTGTTCACCCCTCTTATTCGGTCCTGACCCTGAGGCTGTTGCAATTTTAGTGAGTATAGTACGTATTAATGAAACTCCAACCAGTTTTGACAATGACTTCCATCAGTAAAGTTTTACTGCATCTGAATAGGACATGTTGCGTGAAATGGAATTAATCTCGTGGAGTATCTGTTACTCGAAGCTGAGACCAGTCAACGAAGTGACTGTTTGCTGGTGACACCAGAAGTCCAAAATGAGTGACGCCTTCTACGTCAAGCGACAATTATTTTCCTCACCGGACATTTTATTCAATTACGTACACGGATGCCGCGTCCGTATGAACATTTATTTATTCATTATATATCCTACGGCTGCTTTGGTGAGGTGTCACCAGTCCAATCTTTCTTCTACTATCCCAACGCGGTCGCTGGCTGACGAACGAACCCACGTCAGCCTAGTCGTTTTCAGTCGTTAGATCTGATAATCAGTAAATCTGCAGCGTCCGCTTCATAAAGAAATAGAAGTATGACGTCAGTTCGGCCCTTGTAGGTGAGGAAACATGGAGCTATCGAGCGGTCTCCAGAGCTTCCTCAAGCACACGGACGCACGACCCGCTAACGCCGCCGGCCTCTCCTCCGGCTCCGGCGAACCGTATCTGAACCGGCCTCCCAACGTGGTATTGCCTGATGAAGGATGAATATTTTTTCCTTGTTAACTGCTTTTGTTTGACTGTAATTTGTTGTGTTACCAACGCTTAGAACAAATTCGTTTTTTTTAGTAGAAAGCCCTGAATCTTTTAAATTGATTCCATTTAATCTATAGCAGTCAGTTCTGTCTTGCTCACAATGTGCGAACAAATCAAAATATTTTATTAATTCTCTCTCCTGGCTATTCTACAATCCATTTTTATGTGTAAAAGTGGCATCAGGAATCAGCCTACATGTCAGAGTTGTTCTGTGCTGTCCTACTTATGTGATGCAGAGGTTTTGGTTTGTTCTAAGTGCAAAATCAAAGTTTGGGTTAAACGACATCACACATCACAATTGATTGGTGATTGCTTCCTAGCAGTGGCTGCTGCTGCTTTCTTACTTATTTCGTGAGGAACTGATTTGTTTATACTAAATGAAGAAAAATATGGCGAAGTCAATTGAATCAAATAGTACCATCATCGTTTAATCTTTGCTAGTACAATTAGTTATTCTTACATAGGATGATAGGACATATTATGATTCAGTTTCAGGCTTGAGCACCTTGCATTCTTTATGCACTGCCATTCATTCTCCTGTGAAAACATTATTTATTCTGCATTTCCCATATGAAAACAATATTTCTCCTGCACAGTGCACACCTGCATTATTTCTTGACTAGACGTACTTCATCATGGACACGCGCCCCGCTAACGCCGCCGGCCTCTCCTCCGGCTCCGGCGAACCGTATCTGAACCGGCCTCCCAACGTGGTATTGCCTGATGAAGGATGAATATTTTTTCCTTGTTAACTGCTTTTGTTTGACTGTAATTTGTTGTGTTACCAACGCTTAGAACAAATTCGTTTTTTTTAGTAGAAAGCCCTGAATCTTTTAAATTGATTCCATTTAATCTATAGCAGTCAGTTCTGTCTTGCTCACAATGTGCGAACAAATCAAAATATTTTATTAATTCTCTCTCCTGGCTATTCTACAATCCATTTTTATGTGTAAAAGTGGCATCAGGAATCAGCCTACATGTCAGAGTTGTTCTGTGCTGTCCTACTTATGTGATGCAGAGGTTTTGGTTTGTTCTAAGTGCAAAATCAAAGTTTGGGTTAAACGACATCACACATCACAATTGATTGGTGATTGCTTCCTAGCAGTGGCTGCTGCTGCTTTCTTACTTATTTCGTGAGGAACTGATTTGTTTATACTAAATGAAGAAAAATATGGCGAAGTCAATTGAATCAAATAGTACCATCATCGTTTAATCTTTGCTAGTACAATTAGTTATTCTTACATAGGATGATAGGACATATTATGATTCAGTTTCAGGCTTGAGCACCTTGCATTCTTTATGCACACCTGCACAGTGCACACCTGCATTATTTCTTGACTAGA
>LAPY01003087.1:0-14383 GCA_000970635.1 Eragrostis tef | reverse complement strand
CGCGGTCGGCGGCCATGTTCGACGAGTGCGTGGCGCCGCTGGTGGAGGGCCTCTTCCAGGGCTACAACGCCACCGTGCTCGCGTACGGCCAGGTCTGGTTCGCCACCACCCTTCCCATATCCGTCAATCATTTTGCTCCCATGTGCCATTGATGCCGCCAAAGATTGGACCACCAAGTTGGGGGCCTAAAGCCAGCACAACAGCATGTGGTGCTGCTGCTGGGATGGAACAGCAATCCTTTGCCCCCCTTTATTTTTCCTCTTCCAGCTGTTTATGCCATGATGATGGGTAGAATGCTTGAACCCAGAACCGAATCCCCAAATGCTGATTATTTCAGTAGTAATATAGATTGGATTTAGATATTAATCCTTACAATCCAGATGATTTCAGAAGTAATCCCAACCCCTTAGTCAAACAGGCTTAATGAGTCAAGGAGGATTGAAAAAAACTATCTTTGGAGAAAGAAACTGAAAAGCGATGGTTTTCAGTAGTACCTTTTCTCCAAATCGTATTGATAATATGATTCGGTAAGACATACACCATGGGGACAGCATGCAAGGAGGGGTCGTATGTTGGGATCATCCCTCGAGCCATGGCTGCATTGTTTGACAAGATTGAGAGCCTGAAAAGCCAAGTGGAATTCCAATTGCGCGTCTCATTCATTGAGGTAGAAGCATTTGTTCCAGTGATCTGAACGAGAAACAACAACCTTTTTTGTTCAGTATCTTATGATATGAAGTTTACCTGAATGTTTGTCTTGGTAGATTTTAAAAGAAGAGGTTAGGGATTTGCTGGATCCTGCTACTGCTGTTGTTGGAAAAGTTGAGAACGGCAACGGTCATGCAAAATTGTCAGTACCAGGGAAACCCCCTGTGCAGATTCGAGAGGCATCAAATGGGGTGATAACGCTAGCTGGTTCGACCGAAGTGCATGTCACTACTCAGAAGGAAATGACTGCGTGTCTTGAGCAAGGTTCCCTAAGTCGTGCAACCGGAAGTACCAACATGAACAACCAGTCAAGGTTAGCATGACAACCATTATTTAACTACCTCCTCTAAAGGAAGAAAATTCACCACACATAATCCATGACAATATGATAGTATTATCAAGACTGTAAAAATCATTGGAGCAGGAGAAAGTATACATTCTTGCTATTTTTTTTCTCTATATTTCCTATCAAAATTTTCCTGCTAAATATTTGGTTCTGCTTTAGCACTTTAGAGCACATATAGTCATAATGACTAACTAAAATTTCTATTACTGTATTTGACTTAATTTTTTAATGAACCTTATACTTTATTTTCGGCATGTAATAGTCGTTCCCATGCCATCTTCACAATCACATTGGAGCAGATGCGCAAAACAGATCCCATCATGACATCAGATGGAGTGCCTATTGAAGACATGAATGAAGACTATCTCTGTGCCAAACTGCATTTAGTTGATCTTGCTGGATCAGAACGGGCTAAGAGAACTGGTTCAGATGGCCTTCGGTTCAAGGAAGGTATATGCTTGTTTCTTGTTTATGTGAAACCTAATTCAACAATCTTTAAATGCAATTATTCAAGGAAATTTGTTCCGCATCTGTCAGGTGTTCACATTAACAGAGGACTACTCGCTCTTGGCAATGTCATAAGTGCCCTTGGAGATGAGAAAAGAAGAAAAGAAGGTGCTCATGTACCATATCGTGACAGCAAACTGACTCGTCTTCTGCAGGTATAGTTCTTCCCACTATTCAGAAATTTTACCGAGTTCATAGTAGTGTTCAGAAATTGGGTGCACCAACTCATATTTCAGCCATTTTTATTTTGCTATCCAAAAAGTCTGTTGTCATTCAGCTGCAGTGTTTTAATGATAGTTCGTATTACTAGTTACTTTTTTACCATAAAAAAGGATTAATAATTACTTCTGTATCATCTGCTTTGTCTGTTACAGGACTCACTTGGTGGAAATAGCAAGACTGTAATGATAGGTAATTCAGCTTGTCTGGGATTGTTAAGCTAACATTCATAGTACATAGATTTTATTTATTAATTTTGATATTTACGATTTTGCAAAATATACAGTTCAGAATTAATGATTTATTTTTAATGTATGATTCCTTAGGAGGCAGTTGGTTATTATTAGTTATGTGAGCTGACTTAATTACATGTTTCTTTTCTTAGAGGTAAAAATGAATTGCATCAGCTTACAATTGCCTGACTTGTATCTATATTTTTCTCCTGCAGCCTGTATAAGTCCAGCGGATATTAATGCTGAAGAAACATTAAACACTTTAAAATATGCTAACCGGGCGCGTAATATCCAGAACAAACCTATTGTGAGTGATATCTGACATGTACAATATTTTATTAGCTGGTTACCTTATATATGATAGTATTATCAAGACTGTAAAAATCATTGGAGCAGGAGAAAGTATACATTCTTGCTATTTTTTTTCTCTATATTTCCTATCAAAATTTTCCTGCTAAATATTTGGTTCTGCTTTAGCACTTTAGAGCACATATAGTCATAATGACTAACTAAAATTTCTATTACTGTATTTGACTTAATTTTTTAATGAACCTTATACTTTATTTTCGGCATGTAATAGTCGTTCCCATGCCATCTTCACAATCACATTGGAGCAGATGCGCAAAACAGATCCCATCATGACATCAGATGGAGTGCCTATTGAAGACATGAATGAAGACTATCTCTGTGCCAAACTGCATTTAGTTGATCTTGCTGGATCAGAACGGGCTAAGAGAACTGGTTCAGATGGCCTTCGGTTCAAGGAAGGTATATGCTTGTTTCTTGTTTATGTGAAACCTAATTCAACAATCTTTAAATGCAATTATTCAAGGAAATTTGTTCCGCATCTGTCAGGTGTTCACATTAACAGAGGACTACTCGCTCTTGGCAATGTCATAAGTGCCCTTGGAGATGAGAAAAGAAGAAAAGAAGGTGCTCATGTACCATATCGTGACAGCAAACTGACTCGTCTTCTGCAGGTATAGTTCTTCCCACTATTCAGAAATTTTACCGAGTTCATAGTAGTGTTCAGAAATTGGGTGCACCAACTCATATTTCAGCCATTTTTATTTTGCTATCCAAAAAGTCTGTTGTCATTCAGCTGCAGTGTTTTAATGATAGTTCGTATTACTAGTTACTTTTTTACCATAAAAAAGGATTAATAATTACTTCTGTATCATCTGCTTTGTCTGTTACAGGACTCACTTGGTGGAAATAGCAAGACTGTAATGATAGGTAATTCAGCTTGTCTGGGATTGTTAAGCTAACATTCATAGTACATAGATTTTATTTATTAATTTTGATATTTACGATTTTGCAAAATATACAGTTCAGAATTAATGATTTATTTTTAATGTATGATTCCTTAGGAGGCAGTTGGTTATTATTAGTTATGTGAGCTGACTTAATTACATGTTTCTTTTCTTAGAGGTAAAAATGAATTGCATCAGCTTACAATTGCCTGACTTGTATCTATATTTTTCTCCTGCAGCCTGTATAAGTCCAGCGGATATTAATGCTGAAGAAACATTAAACACTTTAAAATATGCTAACCGGGCGCGTAATATCCAGAACAAACCTATTGTGAGTGATATCTGACATGTACAATATTTTATTAGCTGGTTACCTTATACATGGTGTTAATTTTGCCTTATTTGATATCTGATATGGTGTTTTATCTGAATTTTCAGGTCAACAGAAATCCTATTGCTGATGAGATGAAAAGGATGCGCCAGCAGATTGAATACTTGCAAGCAGAGCTTGTTTCAGCTCGTGGAGGAACTGGATCAGATGATGTTCAGGTAAATGCCTTGGACAAACTTACATTATGGAATGAACTGACTATAGGATTATAATAACAAGAATTCAACTTCCAGAGTCTCCGAGAAAGGATATCATGGCTTGAACAAACAAACGAAGACCTTTGCAGGGAACTATATGATATTCGCAACCGTTCTCAAACTGATCCATGTGAACCTGAAATGCAAGTATGTCACTTGGTCCTTATGGATGCATTTTGATATTTAATAGAAGAGCTTACTACTAGCAACTCCTTCTCTTTCATGGTATTTGTTTTGAAAAATAATTTAACTGAGAAACAATGGCACAACATAGTGCCTATTAGATACCTATTTTTCCATGTAGTCACTTTTGTTTTTGAGATTTTCCATGTACTCACTGTGAAGATATTAAATTCTATAGCAAGATA
Organism: Eragrostis tef; assembly: GCA_000970635.1. Lineage (NCBI taxonomy): Eukaryota > Viridiplantae > Streptophyta > Magnoliopsida > Poales > Poaceae > Eragrostis > Eragrostis tef. The sequence continues at coordinate 10,161 of LAPY01003087.1, read as the reverse complement.
AAATATATAAATAATTCTACCCTGTTTCAGAAAGTATCAAATGGGTTCACCAAAACTGAAGGGCTCAAACGAAGCTTGCAGAGTACAGATCCATTTGATGTCCCTATGACAGACCCAGGAAGAGGTAATCTCTTGCATCTCTATATTGTTTTCTCTTCTTGTATTCATGCTTGGCTCCTTTTCACCATGGTTATAAACGTCAATAAGGACTCCCCATTTTACATAATTCTTGAACGAAGTTGTATCTGATTTCTGTTAATATCTCATTGATCTCCCCTGCCTGCTGTAGGCAACACCAAAGATATTGAAGATGAAGTAGCTAAAGAATGGGAACACACAATGCTGCAGGACAGCATGGGCAAAGAGTTGAATGAGTTAAACAGACGACTAGAACAAAAGGAGGTATTGAACTTCTAACCATAAGACTTACATCATGATATCAATGTGTTAGCCTTGCAATTGATGAAATACAAAAAAAAACGTTGTTTGATGATTCATTCACTTCTTAATCCCCCCCTCGCCCCTTTTAAACTTACTTTACATTGAGTTATCAATCGTTCTGCAGTCTGAGATGAAAATGTATGGATGTGATACTGTTGCACTTAAGCAACATTTTGGGAAGAAACTTATGGAGCTTGAAGAAGAGAAAAGAGCTGTACAGGTCTGTCAAATTACTTTATATATTATAAGATCATAAGAGATTATCGTAGGGTTGCATGTTGATCTTTTGCACATCAATAACTTGTCTCACAGTAAATTATGAACACTTTCAGCAAGAGCGGGACAGATTGTTGGCGGAAGTTGAAAGCCTTAATGCTGATGGCCATTCTCATAAACTGCGAGATGCGCAACTGCAAAAACTAAAATCTCTTGAATCACAGGTGAATAGCACCGTACAATGCATTTCAATAGATTTTCCCTAATTTGACACTTGTTACTTAAGAGACACCGGCATGCAGATTCAAGATCTTAAGAAAAAGCAGGAGAATCAAGTTCAGCTTTTGAAGGAAAAACAAAAGAGCGACGAGGCTGCAAAGAAACTGCAAGAAGAAATTCAGTTTATAAAGTCACAAAAGGTTCCTTTTCCTCCCTCATCTCGTCTATAATTTTGACTTATCACTTGTTTCATAAGTACAATAATAATGTTTTATTTACATTACTCCAATTGTTCATGTTGTCAGGTTCAACTGCAACACAAAATCAAACAGGAAGCAGAACAGTTCCGGCAATGGAAAGCTACCCGTGAAAAGGAACTTCTTCAGGTAAGAACAGTAAATGTTGGCTAGTAAAATCAAATGTGAAATTGGTTTTCGAAATTTTTTAATCAATCAGCACAAGCATCAGGTGAAACTGATTTGACCATATCTACCTGGAGATCTGTTCTAGTATTTCCACTATTTCATCTCTGGTACTTATATAAGTACTTCTGTTGTCATATTTTCAGTAGATAAGGTTTTTATCCAGTTATCAATTTGAAAAGATTGATTCTAACATTTTTGCTTTATATACAGCTGCGTAAAGAGGGGCGGAGAAATGAATATGAACGCCACAAGCTTCAAGCACTTAATCAGCGACAGAAGTTGGTAGGTTTCTAACTAGATTATTTTTAGTTACTATCATAACTTAACTATTTTTTGAGGTGCCGAAATATCCTAACTTAAATATTGGTCAGATTATCGTAAAGAACCTTTTTGTACAACACATGTTTCTTCTAACAACAGAACATGAAACAATATTCTCCAATATTTCTAAAAAAAGAAAAATCCTATTTATATCCTAACTGGTTGTGTCCATGCTTATTCTTTTCATAGGTTTTGCAAAGGAAGACTGAAGAGGCTGCCATGGCTACCAAAAGGCTGAAAGAGATACTAGAAGCTAGGAAATCTTCCGCTCGTGACAATTCAGGTATGTTTCCCCTGCATCGTGAAAATATTCATTTGCCCACAATGAAATATTTTCAATCTAACAGTTCAATGTTCTCACTGTCGTTAAATGTAGGTGGCACGAATGGTACCTCTCCAGGCTCTCATGTAAGATCTATCTATATATAAAAAAAATTTCTTCTGTATTCTTTACTGTGTATCCTAAATGCGTTCATGATATAATACAGATGAGTGAGAAATCTCTGCAAAAATGGTTGGATCAAGAGCTTGAAGTTATGTTGCATGTGCATGAAGTCCGAAATGAATATGAAAAGCAAAGTCAACTGTATGTTATGCTATATCTTTTATGTTGGATGTATACCTTTTCTAGGGATTTCATCTATTATACTGTTCATACAAATTAGTAATAAAATTATCATTAAAGGCGTGCGGCGCTTGGTGAGGAGCTTGCCATTTTGAAACAAGAAGACATAATGGCTGGTGCATCGAGTCCGCAAAGAGGGAAAAATGGAAATTCTAGGTAACTGTTATCTTAGTTTTCATACTTGATGTATCCCTTGTATTTTATCTGATCTGAATGTAGGTAATCAATATAATGTATACGAGTTAAAACTATTTTATCTGAATTATAGTGCATGTTTGTCTACAATTTTATTTTCAGAACAAGTACCTTGTCACCAAACGCAAGACAAGCCAGGATAGCATCACTTGAGAGTATGGTGACAATCTCTTCAAATACTCTTGTTGCAATGGCTTCCCAACTCTCAGAAGCCGAGGAAAGAGAGCGGTCCTTCTCTGGACGTAGTCGTTGGAATCAATTACGATCAATGGGCGAGGCAAAGAGCTTACTGCAATATATATTTAATATTGCTGCTGATGCAAGGTAATCGTTGTGCCATTTCAGATTTTCATCTAAATTTTATTTCATAAAATTGTCTATTCTCGTGGAAGATTTCGGTTAAAGTTGAGCTACACAGTGTTTCCTGTAAATAGATGAAAAATTTCAGTACCTGACTTTCCTTCACTAAGAAATGGTGAACTTCTCGCTTGTTTTTTGTCATCTATTATAAGATATCTTCTCTCCTACTCTGACTTGTTCGTTGGTAAAATCAAAGCTTAGAAATGCTGCTTAGATTTTGTTTCAAAAGTGTTACAAATATTTTTATTAAGAGAGAGAGAGATGGTTACTGATTTTAATTTTTGGTGAAGTGTATATGTAAAATAAACGTAGGGAAATTTATTATGTAAAATAGGATGCTTGCCTTCTTTTAGTTTTTTTTTCCCGTGAATGATTCTCTTGTAAACCAAGTCCTGTCATATGTATTGCCTGGGAATAATGAGTGATAATTTTCAAACTGTTCATATCAGATGCCAAGTAAGGGAGAAGGAAGTTGAGATCAAGGAAATGAAGGAACAAGTGACAGAGTTTGTGGGCATTCTTAGACACAGTGAATCACGCAGAAGGGAAATCGAGAAACAGCTCAAACAAAAAGAGCAGACAGCTGCAATGACCACTACACCTCCGGTGCGATTTTACAGCATCATGCATGATAAAAACTCGAGTTATCGTTGCTTCCAGTCATTATCAACGTGCAATCAATATTTACTGTTTTAAATGATGTAAACTATAAACCAATAAGGTGTAACTTCAAAGTTACTGATAAAAGTTTTCTACTTACAGAGAAGTGGTAATGGCTCAGCGAAGCACTGTGCTGATGACCCCAGCACACCCCTGTCCCCTGTTGCCGTTCCTGCACAGAAGCAGCTGAAGTACTCGGCTGGAATTGTAAACAGTCCCAGCAAAGGGATTGCTGCCTTCAACAAAGAGCAACTAAAGGTTCTATATCTTTTGTGATCTCCTTGTTCTTACTGATCAATATCATTCTCTCTCTAATATTTCATGGACAATATTCAATGTAGATGATTCCCATAGCACAGTTGTCTGTGGGGAAGAAAGTTTCAATATCTGGGCAATCAGGAAAACTCTGGAGATGGAAAAGAAGCCATCACCAGTGGCTACTGCAGTTCAAGTGGAAGTGGCAAAAGCCGTGGAAATTGTCTGAGATGATCCGGCATAGTGATGAAACGATGACAAGAGCTAGGCCCAGACCTCAGCTTCTTCCTCATAAACCACATAGAGTGATGTGAAACAGACTTACCTTTTTTGTTTCAACACGAACTGACACGGTTTGCAAATCTACACAGCTAACTACCTGGACAAGGCAACAATGCAGCTAAGACCTGATGAGATCTCCTTCGTGCTTGTTTTTACTTGGCCACGGGATCCACATAAATATGTTAGTAGGGTGACTGTTATCTTTGGATGTAAATTTTGTGTGTGTATAAAGTGAGATGTCAACGTAGAGAAATATTAGTGAGAGTGGTGAGAGTGTGAGTGAGAGTGAATGGGCATTCTTTCATGCAAATACTGAGCGTATAATGCTTAATGTTTTCAGCCTTCACTGACGGCGATGTCTATAGTTGGTTCTACATAAAGGAAGCTGCCAAAGGAAGGCGGCTTGTAATGTCTTTCTAGTGCTGTCATGCTATAGAAGTGCATGAAGAATGAAAGTGAAGGTTTTGTGTTTGCCTGGCGCTTATTTGCCCTTCCGTTTCTTTTGTTTGTTGATACTAAAGATGAGAGGTCAAATGACATTGGTGTGGTTTTGCTAGGAGTATTGTGATGTAATACAGAAACACGTTCACCTTATATCACCCGACCTTTCTTTTGTGTAGAACTGATTGTTGACCACCAAGCACCAAGTGTGAAAATAGACGAGTATTGTGATGTAATACAGAAACACGTTAACCTTATATCATCCGACCTTTCTTTTGTGTAGAAGTGATTGTTGACCACTAAAGCACCATGTATGAAAAATAGACGGACACTTTTTTTTTTTAGAGTTCCAGGGGGAGAACCCACCCTGCCCATATTGCATTGCAAACAAGGCATCAATATTCAGGTTACAGTCCAGGGTTTTAAAAGAGCATCTCTCTCACTCGAATTACATGAACTACCAGAAAGATAAGCTGAAACAAAACAAAACAGACATCCTTGACGCTTTTGTTGTTTCGCCTCATCCGCGTGTACCACGCCGAGCTTCATTCAGGGTCTGGAACCCAAAAGCAGTCTCCTTCTCAACAGTTACCCAGGTGTGATCCATCCGAGCCTTTCTGGCCTGGTCACCCTCATCTCCAACTTCACCACCAATTGGCCCATACGCTTCCGTATATAGTTGTCCAAATGGGCGGCTTGACCCAGCATGGCACGGCCCAGAATAAATGGGCCAGCACGGCACGCAAGTTAAATAGTCCGGGCCGTGCTCGCCCATGGGCGGGGGGTCAAGCCCATGGCACGATACTAAGCCTTTTACAAGGGCCGTGCAAACCCATCACCAGGCAAGAAAGCACGAAACGACCCATCAGCACCACAAATAAAAAAAAATCCTCATCCACATGAAAATTAAGCAAAGTATCAGATTTTTGAACTAAAAAATTGAATCTACGTAACAATCTAACAGAAACAACAGAGACACAACTTTGGCCAATAGAAAATACTTATATTGAAAAGGTTTGAGCTGGGCTACCTTATTAAAAACCCTTTTGCCTAAGGGGAAAAAGAGTACAACATCCCAACTCAAATAGAAGTACACAAGTCTAAATATTACAGCAGTTCAAATGTCCAAATATTACAGTACCAGCTAAGTTAATTACTACTAAGAGGCTACTTGCTAAGTTACTAAGTTACTGCGAGCTACTCCTCCAGTGCCACTCTCAATTGCATCATCTCCACCATCCAGGTACAGGTTCTTGAACAACTTTTCGATCTCCTCTTGATAAGCTTCAATGTTGTGTTGTGCTCTATCTTCTCCCAGCTGCCAGTCCTTCAAGCATGTCAAGATCTCCACCATCTCTGGAGTCAGCTTTCTCCTCCTCTCCTCAAGCACCCTGCCAGTAAGACAGAAAGTAGACTCCGAACTAATAGTAGAAATAGGAACCGTTAGCACATCTTTAGCAAGAATAGACAAAACATGATAAGTTTGCTTCTGCTTCTGCCATCATATCAAGATATCAAGGTCATCATCAGAAACCAAGAGTGGATCAGTATCAAGATATGGTGTCAACTCAGAAACTTGTGGAGAATAAGAGGAAGATGGTGTGAAACTCATAGATGCAAATGGGTTAGCATTGTCATCAGTAAAGATCTTACTCCAAGCAGTCTTCTTGCCTACAGAAGTTTGAGTTGGTTTCTGCAGCCTAACACAACCAAACTTGGATTCATAGATGTTAGAAAGCAACAGAATAAAGCAAACGAATGTCTTCCCAGTACTTGAGGTATTTTGGCTTCATAGGACCAACAGAAGGACCCAGCAGCTTGTCATGCTCATACTTATGCAAATAAGTGGCAATCTCAATAAGCTGATGCAACATTAGTGATGATGTAGGATAGTAAACACCACAAAGCAATAGTAGACTCATAAAACAACTCAAGAAACTCAAGGATCTTATCAGCAACATTATAGTGACCTTTGGTTAGCAAATTCTTACCTGTTACCTGCCGGTACTGAGTTTGGATGAACACATCAAAAGTTGTCTTATGTGGAATAAGGTGTTTCAACATCAGATAGGTTGAATTCCACCTCACATCTATGTCCAACCCAAACTTGCGAGGCCTTGCCCCCATAGCAATGCAATAAGTCTTATAAGCTGCAATTCTAGTGTTAGCAGCATTCAAAAAAGATATGGTAGTTCTGAAAGCCTCAACATAAGACTTCAAACGTTTTAGACCGGACTGGACAATAAGATTAATAATGTGACAAGCACATCTTTGATGCAAGAACAGGGGGTCCACATAACCAGCAAACTTAAGACTAAGCTGAGTCATGGCACTAACATTAGAAGAAGCATTATCAAGAGTAACAACAAACACTCTATCAGTCAAGCCAAACTCATCAATCACCATAGCAACACGCTCACCAATATTAGCACCATTATGAGAAACATCATGCCAAACATCCTTTTCTCTAATTCCTAATCAACATTCACAAAATGAGCAACAACAGAGAGATAATCTTCCTTAGCATTACCAGATCAGATATCAGATGTAATAGCAATAGATGAAACATGCTTCTGCAAAGACTCAATCAAAAGAGAACGACGAGAAGTATAGAATTTAACAATATCACGAGTAGTAGATTGCCTAGACACATCAGAAAACCTAGGATTATGAGCTGTCTTAATTTAACACTCAAAAGCATCAGTGCCACCGAACCATAGAAGCAGATCAAGAGTAACAATCAAGCGACAAAACTCACGACGAGCAACATCAACAGAGTAATCCCAAGCACGAACAGATCCATCTATATTATACTGCAGAATAGACTGAATCCTAGCATTACGCTCGGCCTTAGCTAAGAAAGAAGTGCGATGCCTTAACAAATGGCCACTACCACCAGTCTGTAGAGATTTGCAAGTTTTGCACTTGGCGTCATACCTGACCGACTTACCATCAACCTCGCGGAAGAGCTAATCAAAGTCGTTCCACACATCTGAGGTGAGCTTGCATCTGTAGCAGCTCGCGGTACTGTCCGTCGTTGCTTGTCTCGCACAACCTTCGGTGTCCAGCTGGTTGCCGGGAATGTCAGTAGCGGCCGGCGCAGGCACAGGCGGAGGCGGTGTAGGAGGAGGCGCCACCGTGGCCGTCATCAGAGTGGAAGCAGTGGACGGGAAAGGAGTCGTCGTAGGTGAGGAAGACGCCAGAAAAGCAGGGCTGCAGCACGGCCGCGGGGAAGTCGTCGCCGTCATCGGAGAAGCAGTTGGAGCCGGAGGGGAAGCAATCGGTGGCGTCCTCTGACTCGGGAAAGGAGCCGCCATCGAGCCGCCGCCGCCGAACAGCAGGTACCACGCCTTCTTGATCACGGCATCGGTTCGTTCGAGCGGCATCGGCGCGGCGAGGCGACGCCGTCGACGAGCTCCCTAGATCCAGGGTTCACCGCGGGGACGGAGGCGAGGAGCCGAGGAGGCGGAAATGAGTGGGAGGCGGCGGGGGGAGGGGATTTTATAGTAGGGCGGGTGGTTAGGGTTAGCCGTTGGTGGGCTGTCCGGCTAGTGGACTAGCCGTTGGGATGTTAGGTGGGCTAGTAGTTTCCTGGGCTCTTACCGGGCCGTGCCATAATGGGCGGTTAACTGAGCTTCATCGGGCCAGGCCTTATGCGTGCCGGGTCCAAAGCCGGCATGGTGGTTTAATTGGGCCAGGTCGTGCTTAGGCTTGGCCAAAAATGTCGTGCTTCGTGCCTGCCCATTTGGCCCGGTCCATTTGGCCAACTATACTTCCGCGTCTTTTGTTGGGCATAAGATTGCTCAGCTCTTGATGATGGTTATTATCTTCCTCCATACTGAAGCTACATCTTTCCACATGCCATTCTGAAAACAAAATTTATTTCTTAACTTCCACAGGCCCCACATCGGCCGGGTCAAAAACGTCGTGCTTCGTGCCTGCCCATTTGGCCCGGTCCATTTGGCCAACTATACTTCCGCGTCTTTTGTTGGGCATAAGATTGCTCAGCTCTTGATGATGGTTATTATCTTCCTCCATACTGAAGCTACATCTTTCCACATGCCATTCTGAAAACAAAATTTATTTCTTAACTTCCACAGGCCCCACATCGTAGCAGAACTAAAAACATTAAGAATTCTATGCCTCTTTTCACACAACCAAAATCTAGCTACAAATTCAAAATCTGTCCTGATATTCACACCAAAAACAATATTCAGATCAGACCAAAGCCTTTCAGCTACAACACGGTTAAAAAAAAGATGATGCACAAATTCCTTCTCACAGCAAAAGAGGCAAGGGCTATGATCTACTTTCCTTCTTTTCTCCAGGTTATATCTAGTTAACAATTTATTTTTTGACAGGAGCCATAGGAAGATATGAATTCTAGGTGGAATATGCAGTTTCCACCTAGCAGGGGTAAACACAGGTTTCACCCCTCTGAAGTTCACTATTTTATACAACGATTACGATGAATAAATACCAGAAGAGTGAAATTGCCAAACTAATCTATCATCCTCATCAGACAAACTGATAGTGGAAGCTATTTGAATGATCTCTTCCCACAGTCTCATTTTCCTAGCACTCACACATCTCCTAAATGTACACTTAAGCTGAGTGCCATCCCATAGCAGAATTGAGAACAATCTCTATCTCTACTGGTGAAAATATTAGGATTGTTAGTTTTATATTTAAAATCTACTATCTGTTTCCATAGTTTATCCTTATCCTTGTATCTTCTGACCCAAGATCTGAGCAAACATATATTAAGTTAAAGACCCTAAGCATACTCACACTAGGATAATTTGCTAAGTGATACTTCATGATGTCCTTATTATCATTCCATACACAGTGTGCCATATGAGTGTTTATCATCTGAATTGCCCACTTAGGGAATTTAATAAAAGATAGAAAATATATTGGAATGCTTGCCAAACAGGTTCTAATTAGCACTCGTCTAGCAGCATATGAGAGAAGCCTACCCCTCCACTCTACTATTCTTTTAATAATCTTATCAACTAACGGTTGTACATCCTCCCTTCTCCACTTAGAGGAATGTAGCGGGACCCCTAAATATTTCATAGGTAAACTACCAATAGGAAACAGAAAATATGAGATAGGTTATGAACTTGCTCCTCCTCCAAGTTCATTGGTACCATTTCACTCTTGTGGAAATTAATCCTCATACTCAACAACCTCTCGTATGGGAGAAGAATACATTTAAGATTTTCCTCGCAAAAAAAAAGAATACATTTAAGATTGCTAATATGCTCTTCCTTAGCACTTGAGAAGATGATTGCGTCATCTGCATATTGCAGTGACGCAATCCCTCCTTCCCTTACCTCAGGCAGTAACCCTTTAATTAAGCCCGCTTCTAAAGCTTTACCTAGCATTCTAGTCAGAACATCACCAACTAAGTTAAATAAAAGAGGAGAAATAGGATCTCCTTGTCTTATACCTTTTTCAGTCTTGAAGAAATTGCTTTCTTCCCCATTCAAGTTGACACCAATAGATCCACCAACTCCTCATCCAGCCTATCCAAATATTACCGAAGCCTATAGTCTCTAAGATTTCAAGAAGGAACTCCCAATCTACGCTGTCATAGGCTATTTCATAATCTAATTTAACAATTACACCTGGCTCCCTGATTTATGAATGTTGTGTGTTGACGGTACAAAATTCCCGAATTCACCATCAACATAACGGTCAATAAATTAGTACTCA
>LAPY01003084.1:31487-42502 GCA_000970635.1 Eragrostis tef | reverse complement strand
CCGCCGTGGGGGGGGAGGGGGGGGGGTGCGGCCTGGCACTCGACCTCCTCGATGACGGCGCGCTCTCCTGAAGTAACGGAGTCGACCTCGTGGCGAAGCTTTTGCTGCACTTCGGGGTGCTTGACGAGGTTGGCCATGGTCCACTCCAGAGCAGCGGCCGTGGAGTCGGTGCCGGCGCTGAGGAATTCTGAGATGCTTCTTTTAGACCAAAGCAGCATGAGACTCTTCGTGCGCTGCCCCATCTTTCCCAGTTACTTCACCGTACGTGTGCTTCCTCTTCATCATCGGTTCACGGCTGCTTTCATTCTGCTCAGACGCCGATATGCTTCTGCATTTCTTAAGTGGCTGATGTAACATCTACGACGGCTCTCGTTAGACTACGCGTCCTTAACATGCGTGCAATACTATACTTACCGGACACCTCACTTGGCCTTCATTATTTTCTTTTTCCTTGCAGAACATGTGTAAGCAGTAAAGATCTTATTGACCAAACTGGAGTAGAATATTGAACCATGCTTGCCATGGCCCCGTCAAAAAGAATGAAAAAACGCCATGCGCAACACGCAGCTGATAGAAACAAAGGTGCAAAAAACAATAAGACTACTCTCAACGAGAGTATCATATTCATATATAATACATTGTCACATTGGATCAGTTGGGTTGGTGACTTGCCACATTCTCTAAAGATCACAGAATTACCAACTTATTCTCAAACGACTTCACATAAAGTGCAGCATTTCTTGAATGGCTGATGTAACATATATGATGGCTCTGGTTGGACTATGCGCCCTTATTGAACACGCGTGCAAGTAATACTATACTAACCGGACACCTCATTGGCATTCATTATTTTATTTTTCTTGCAGAACATGTGTAAGCAATATATTTGAATTTTTTTTCTGACAAGTCTGGATCAGACCTCATGGAAAAAGATATGCCTCAAAAAATTATTGAGAGATTTTACAGTGTTTGCAAGGTACCTAGATGTATCAAAAGGTATTGTAACGTTGACCGCTGATCATGAAAGAGGCAAGGTATAGAATAAAAGATTTATATCCAGTAGCAAGTAATTAATAACGTTGATAACTCATAGCAATAAGCGCTATCATCAATCCATGCATGCACCGTGTTCCTTCTCTCTCTTCTCCTCTTTCTGAGAGGCCAATCTTCGGTTCACTATATATGATTTCGACATGTGAAGTGTCTTTCATTTAGACGGCATGAGATCAAATGCGAGAAAGGACAGGAAATAATAGGCAGCCGGTTGATCCGATTTACATCGGGTGTTTAGACATCTACAAGAAACTTTAATTATGTACTCACCTTATCCCCTCCTCTCCGTCCACCTTCTCCTGCCAGATTGGAGAAACCATGTCGTGAATGGCGCCCCCGTCTCCTCCCCTCTCCTCCCCTCTCCATGAAGCCCCCGACCCTTCCCTTCACGCCCAAGAAGCCGCAGCAGATGCCGGTGTACAAGGACCTGCACTTCAACCGCGACCTCTCTGCAACCAAGAAGCTCCAGGTAACCACGCGGCACCACGCTTGCAATCTTCAACTCAGGAGATGCGGGGCGATCAAGTCCTAACGATGGTTTGCAGGCTGGTGTGGATTTGGTGGCGCGGCTGGTCGGGGTGACCCTGGGACCCAAGGGGAGGAACGTGGTGCTTGGCAACAAGTACGGGCGGCCCTCCCAAGATCGTTAATGATGGGGAGACCGTCCTTAAGGAGGTATTGCCATTTTGCCATGCGCCCAAGATGAGCTGTTTCTTATCACTCCTTTTCAGTTTCGGGGAGCTGACCACTGAACTTAGATTGCGGGCGTGCGTGATATAGAATCAGAAGCCATTCATTTTGTTACTGTTGTGAGTTTGTTGTTAAGAATGGTTATGTACTACTCTTCCTGCACGATTATGCTGTACTACTTGAGTGACTGAATAAAGCATACCTGCATTGTCGAAGATCGAATTGGAGGATCCGTTAGAAAATCTTGGAGTGAAGCTGGTCAGACAGGCTGGAGCAAGGACTAATGACATTGCTTTTGTAATTAAACTTTATTTAATACTCTTAAATGACAAGATTCTTTTTTTTTAGACCCTCTAAATTTTATTTAATACTATTAAAGTATTGTGCGGGATGATCAATCTGCGAATTGCAGATGTCGCGACAGAATGACGGTGCGACTCACGAGGCCCACAATTAGGTTATTGATTGATTAACCGTACTGTATGTGTATTGGGCTAGGAATCGCGAGCCCAGGCAGAGACGCTGTTGTGAACAGCGTCCGAACAGGGACGCTAAGCAAAACAGCGTCCAGGTCTAAACGCTAACTAAAACAGCGTCCTTCCCATTAATAAAATTTTCATTAATATTGACTATTTTTAAAATTCCGGATTTATTAATTACTAAAAATAAAAAAATCGGGCGGCGTCCACCAATCGCGTCTCGCCTTATCCACCTCAGCAAGCGCGAACCATCTCGTCTCCACCTCCACCGGCGTGTCTCGCCCTTTCCCTTTCTCTCCCCCGCTCCCGCCCGCGCCGGGTACTCCGAACCCTATCCCCCTATCCACACATGGCGGCGGCGCTCGCCTCCTCCCGCTGCTGCTGCAGCCGCCTCTCGCCGCCGCCGCCCCTCCCCACCCGCGGCCGCCGTTCGGTCACCCGCTGCGCTCTCCCGGGACAGGTGAGCTTTTTCTTCTTCCTGGGACTCTTAGGCAGCCTCGGTACTCCTGGTGCGGTCTTTCGTTTCTTGTGTGGGATAGAAATGTTGTTTCGACGGTTGGGTAGCAATGTGGCTTGGTGCTGCTAGCGTTGCTGCTGCTTTGTTAGTTGTTACAGCTTCAATCGGGCGAGGGGTGTTGGTGCGTGGCTGCGGGCGAGAGGATTTAGTACACCGAAATTTCCTGCTCCTGATTGAAATTGTGGACTGAACGATTGGAATGGTAATGTGTAGAAATGTGCAGGCAGGATTTCTTACTCCAACCTGTAAAATTGTCGGCGAATGTGTCCTTACTTTGTCTAACTCTGTTTTGTTCTGGTGAGGTCTGGATGACATGGAGTTCTGGGGGGAAATGAGTTTTGACCTTACTGTTAGGATAGAAATTGTGAAATTTGGATTTTACCCACTCTATAAGCCTATAAAGGCCTATTCAGGTGTCTTCTCACTGTTGTAATTCGGAATCATGTAGAAAGGGCCTTATTTGTAGCTATGCAGTTGAGTAAACGGCGAATGAAATGGTTTCGCGTAACATATGGAGAGTTGATGTTTTGCCACTCCGTAAGTAGCCTGCACTGAGAGAATGGGGTGGCAAATGCTGATATGCCATGTAGTGTAATTAAAAATTATGAAAATCCCTGTGGTTCAAATGACTTCATTTAATAGACGAAATTATGTCAGCACTAACTGTTTTGCTCATAATATTTGAAGTGTCAAGCGGCAGCGGCACTTTGCTTGTTCTTTTGTAGATATGCAGATATAACCAAGAGCATTTGTAAACTCATAAATCTCCTCCCCTCTCCATGAAGCCCCCGACCCTTCCCTTCACGCCCAAGAAGCCGCAGCAGATGCCGGTGTACAAGGACCTGCACTTCAACCGCGACCTCTCTGCAACCAAGAAGCTCCAGGTAACCACGCGGCACCACGCTTGCAATCTTCAACTCAGGAGATGCGGGGCGATCAAGTCCTAACGATGGTTTGCAGGCTGGTGTGGATTTGGTGGCGCGGCTGGTCGGGGTGACCCTGGGACCCAAGGGGAGGAACGTGGTGCTTGGCAACAAGTACGGGCGGCCCTCCCAAGATCGTTAATGATGGGGAGACCGTCCTTAAGGAGGTATTGCCATTTTGCCATGCGCCCAAGATGAGCTGTTTCTTATCACTCCTTTTCAGTTTCGGGGAGCTGACCACTGAACTTAGATTGCGGGCGTGCGTGATATAGAATCAGAAGCCATTCATTTTGTTACTGTTGTGAGTTTGTTGTTAAGAATGGTTATGTACTACTCTTCCTGCACGATTATGCTGTACTACTTGAGTGACTGAATAAAGCATACCTGCATTGTCGAAGATCGAATTGGAGGATCCGTTAGAAAATCTTGGAGTGAAGCTGGTCAGACAGGCTGGAGCAAGGACTAATGACATTGCTGGCGATGGTTGTACTACTTCTATAATCCTTGCTCGTGGCCTGATTGCTGAAGGAATGAAAGTATGCTCATTTCTTCCCTTGTTCTTGTTTTGTACAATGTGATTTCTGGGTTCTGGCAACAGGGGAAACTGGATTTGTTTAGTAAAAGGTTCTGAATCATGATCCTGATTGCTTCATTTGACTGTTTAAAAAGTAGGTTCTTGCAGCTGGAATTAATCCAGTTCAGGTTGCTCGTGGCATTGAGAAGACTGCCGCTGCTTTGGTGTCTGAACTCAGATCGATGTCACGTGAGGTGTGCTTTTCAAAAAAAATTCTAAAGATAATTCTTTATTTTCCATGTATAGATATATTTGTGTAACCATGTTGTCTTGTAGATTGAGGACCATGAAATTGCACATGTGGCTGCAGTTAGTGCGGGGAATGATTATACTGTTGGAAATATGATTTCTGATGCTTTTCAAAGAGTAGGAAGGAAAGGCATGGTGAGAATTGAAAATGGACGAGGCACTGAAAACAGTCTAGAGATCGTCAAAGGAATGCAATTTGAACGTGGCTACCTCTCACCTTACTTTGTTACCGATCGTGGTAATATGTTGGTGGAGTTCACTGACTGTAAGGTGGGTGTTCATTTACCTGCTTTAGAACAGCTCCTTATTCCAAAAAAAAAAAGAATTATTAGAAGAACCGCACCTTCTTTTTGCAGATACTGTTGGTTGACAAGAAAATTACTGATGCTAGTGAGATTATAAGGATACTTGACAGCGCTGTCAGAGAAGACTACCTGTTATTAATTATTGCTGAGGACGTGGAAGAAAAAGCAATGGCTGATTTGATCAAAAACAAGTTGAAAGGGACAATTAAGGTTGCAGCAGTTAAGGCCTTCTCTTTTGGGGAGCAAAAGACTCAATGCTTGGATGATATTGCTGTCATGACAGGAGGTAGAAAACTGAATCACCAACATAAAAAATGTGATTTCAGTCATCGTCATATTCTTTTCTGTTTTCAGGTACGGTAGTGAGGGATGACATGGGATATACACTAGAAAAGGCAGGAAAAGAGGTTTTGGGTGCTGCATCTAAGGTGGTAATCCGGAAAGATTCAACACTAATTGTCACTGACGGAAGCACCCGCCATGCAGGGGAGAAAAGGGTCGCTCTGATAAAGGGCCAAATTGAGGTCTCATCTGACAAATAACTTGCACAAATGCCAATTTGACCTCATCTGTTCAATATTTTGTGTCAGTAAGATTATAGATGTGTTTCCGAGTATCTTCGACACCTAAACGTTGTATGCTATGTACGCCATGTCTGCATCTGCATCCCATACTGATTCATGCAGTATCTTTTACTTTTGAACTCCCAGAACACAACGGAGAAGTACCATAAGAAGATACTAGGTGAGAGAATAGCAAGGTTATTGGTGGAATCGCAATCAGCCAGGTACCACACGTTATTGTTTTAGCTCACTAGCCAGTACGTTATCGAGGTAGAATGGCACATCTTGAATTTTCAGAGCTAACTTGCAGGTTGGTGCTCAAACGGTCATTGAGATGAAAGATAAGAAGCTGAGAATTGAAGATGCTCTTAATGCAACCAGGGTATCTTGATCTATTCAGACATGTGCAGTTTTGCAACTACAAGTTCCTATGTTTGAACCTTCAATTTTTCTATAATCCAGGCAGCTATTGAGGAAGGTGTTGTAGTCGGTGGTGGATGTAGCCTCTTAAGATTATCAAAGAAGATTGATGTAATCAAGGAATTGTCATTGGAAAATATAGAGCAGAAGGTACATCATAACCTATTGTATTCTGACTAAAAGAGTAGTATTTTAAGAAATAATTTTTATTTGATGAGCCTATTATCCACATCTTCACCTAGTTTTGGAACTCCCCTTTTGTACTGTAAAGTTTATTTGCTCTATGCCTTGTGGTATTAGTTGTACTTTCAAGGGCATAACTTAGTGATTAGATGCACTTAATTTTTTTCTGTATTGAATTGTAATTTTGTTTTAACCATGTTAGATTAGCTCTGACATTTTCAAAAAAGCCTTGAGTTACCCTACCTCACTGATAGCAAGCAATGCGGGGATGAATGGCGATTTTGTCATCGAAAAGGTTTACTACTTATAGCTGGACCGGTTATGCTGTTGCTACATTTGCTAGACAGTTTTAGATGATATGATGTACATATCGCAAAAAAAAAAGATGATATGATGTACAGAAACCACCACACATGTGCACTCGCACGTTTACCTGATTCGATGTCTGGCTAACATGTATTTGTTGTTGCTGCTCTAAGGTGTTACGAAATAGCGATACAAATTATGGTTACAATGCTGCCAATAACCGCTATGAGGACTTGATGGCTGCTGGAATACTGGATCCATCAAAGGTGGTACTAAAATAGTCATAGGGATCTCAAAACACCTGTCATCTTGAACTGTAATAGTACTGGCATACACTAACACTCAAATACTTCCAGGTTGTGAGATGTTGCATTGAGCATGCTGCTGTTGTTGCAAAGTCCTTTCTAACCTCTGATGTGGTTATTGTTGAGGCAAAAGAAAGCAAACCTGTTCGGATAAGACCCCCTATGCCTCCTAGGAGCTTAATCCCCCCAATGCCTGCTTCAGGTAATTCTTACTATTTTATATCACAGACATGTATTCATCTGGAATATCAAACTTATAGCTTAGTTTACTACTATGTTTTCAGCTTCAGGTATTCGCTTATAGCAAGCTTTCCACAGAATCACCCTCGAATACAACAAAAATACTTGAGGACAAAATTCTGTTGTAAATCTGGAAAGGTCATAGCAAAGAAGGCACAGAAAAGAGCACCTCAAACATCGCTCTGCATATTTGCTCTAAGAAGCTCTGTGTGCTGTCGCATTGATAAAATCAGCAGCAAAGGTTGCTGATGAGAAAAAAAATGCAGGAAATTTCAGCTTATGTTCTTACCTCCCATCCCACTGTGGATACGTCCTTTTTGTTTCTTAGATGTGTTAATAGCAACTCCAATGTAGGTTTTTCACAAGTTGTAATGTACACTCTCAACTAATTGAGATGGATAGCTGCATCTTCAGGAATGAGTGTGCGTAGTGTTTTTTCCCTTTAATTTCCTGAAGATGCATCTATCCATCTAACACACTCATATACTCCTTTTTTGCATGCTTTCAAAGTCATGAACTAATACTATTACCCCAGGGTTTGGGTGTATTTGTTTTTCTTCAAAGGAAAACCTGGCCCGCCCCACAATTGGCCACGTAACACAGTCATATGTATTGGCCAATTGTGGAGCAAACTTAATGGGAAAAAAACGAACAAGTACGCTAGTAATTTATGCATTTTACTCTAATCTCTAAGGAAATAAACAACAGTGCTGGAGGAGGAACTCCATAGCGTTAAAATCAGTGGTTAAACCTTCCGCCTTGCAACAGTGATTTGCTCTTCAAAGCTATCAAATTGCTTCATTTTGTTCAGATTGAGGTTAGACAACTAAATTGCTGAAGAAAAGATATAAGCCTTATTCTTGAGATGGCTGACAGCATTAGTACATCCGATTCAGAGAAATTTACACAGACCAACAACATAGTAGTGGGGAATTTACGCAAATACCTGTTTTCAGCTTAGTTTACTACAAATCTATTATATTTGAAAGGAGTATGGGAACTGGAAAGGAGTATGGGAATTTCTCACTACAAATATAATTCGCGTTAATATAATAGACGCTTTTTTTGCGAGAAAAATATAATAGACGCTGGTAAGAACTACAAATCTATTATATTTGAAAGGAGTTCCCATACATTGTGTTCCCATATATAGCAACCACACATTGTGTTCTACAATTATGCTATAAACAGGTACTTATGTCAGTAGCTCCTAAACAACAGCATCGTGCTTCACAATTAGGTTATACATTTGCACACCATATACAAAATTTCTTTCATTGATTCATCGAAAATTCCCACCCTTATGTTTATTTTATTTGTAATGGTGATTAGTAAACGACTTGATCACGTAACATGCACGGATAAAAGAGTGTGAAAGGGTGCCGCATGCATGCATGGCTGTGGACCCTAAACGCTATTCTAGTATCTATAATTCACATGATTGACTTTGTGGGGGAATTGATTATATTGAGCAACTTTGTTCATCTTCAACGGGATCCACTTTAAGACACTTGACAAGAAAGCAAATCTTCTTCTACCGTTTTTCTAACGCTCCTATATCTTATCAGTCGAGTTGAACGACATGTCAAATCTCGGAACAGAGACATTAGTTAGTAAATTATTTAGAAGATATTTTCCTTTTTATAACTCGGATTGCAATCAAAGATGCTGACATGGTTTTTCCTTAGCTTGATATACGATCACAGCTCGATTCCTGGTGATCACACGCTGGAAATTCAGAAGATTTACCACACTGTAGCATCCATGAACATGGCAAAGGCCAACATTCCTTAACACGTATGCACATCAGTTTACAGTCTCATGAATTAGTGAATCTGAAATGGAAAAGAAAAAGGCGCGACCATATATCTTGAGCAATAAGCCAGCGAGATTTGGTAACATGTCTATGAACACGGCAAACGATTTCTTTCATTTGCCTCGTGACATGTTCTGAAATATCGTTTCTTCTTTAGTACATGTCGTCATTTACCTTGTTTATTTCTTTTCAGGGACGACAGAGTTTCTTCAAAACGATTCTGTTGCACCCAGACGCTCTGTTGTTTACCCCGTGGGAAAGCATGTCGCACCTGACGCGTATCTATTTTTTAGACGTTGGTTTAAAAACTGGGCGTACGTGCAGCCTGGAGGCACAAGCTTCCATGGCCAGTACGTTTCACCACGCGCGTACATACCTACAGATATTACCAGGAGCAGCAAGCAAATGGGAATGGCGCAGGAAGCAAGCTCACCGCTAGCTAGCTATAGGTTCCTATCCTAGGTGGTAACAATCATCCAGTTAGTTGCAGTAAACTCCAGGTTAGACATTTCTAATCATTTGCGGCGCGCGCGCGCAGAGCATGCAGGTCACACATGCTCCCTTCTTCGATTCCCCTGCTCTCACTCAAAGCACGCGCGAACGGTGGCGGGAGCAGGAGCGAGAGCGCGATCGAGGTTCCTTCGGCCGATCGATCGAGTGCTGCGCGTGCAACCGAGTGAGGTAGAGCGCGCGCCCCGCGCCCGCACGAGCCCCGTCTCCTGCCCCCCGGCGGCCTCATGCATCGGGAGGCTCGCCTGCCGCGGGCGGCCGGGGCGGAGGCGCCTCGTCACGGTGACGGCGGAGCAGTGGAGATCACTCAAGGTGCACGCGCTGTACGTGGACGACGACGAGTCGACGACTCCCCACGAGTCGTGGCTTGGTGGCCCGCCCCTCACATGGAGCGCCCTTAACTCATGCTCAGAGTAATCATGCTAGCTCCTTGATATTTAGCTAGTGAACCGATTTCAGTGATATTTCTGTGGGCGGGTAATATCTGTAGTCTAATCTTAACTTAATTATGCGTGAATTATTTTTCACAATAGAAAAAGAAGAATAAATTTATTTTGCTATCATTTTGATAGAGAGAATTTTTGATAGAAGCCTGAAAATTTTGGGGCTAAGAAGAACGTACTGCAAGTATCTCTAGATCTATAGTCCAAACTAATGATGTTAATTAGAGATGCCTTTTTTTGTGCTAGCTTTCATCAGTAGTTTGTGAAGCAGAATTCAATTAGTTTAGTGGCAGAGGACGAATGTCAACTAACCCTTCAGTTCTAGTTAAGCTCAATCAGTTAAGGTTTAACGGAAACTGTGCCTGCCTGCATGTGTGTGCATGCGTGGTACTCGATCCCTAGGGAGATTGGTTGGTTTCGGTGGCAGTACGAAGTGTTGGGCTGCATAATCTAGTTTAGTTTTAGCCACTCTTGCCTCCTCCACCGGTGTGCAAGTAATCCCAGACTTGCATGCATGATGCAGAGATCGAGCAGAATACTTGCATGAATTGCATATGCATGCAGAGATCGAGCAGAGTACTACTACTAATCAACAGCTGGTACGGTAGAAATCCCCCTGATTGCTTCTCAGAGTTTCACTTGGTCTCTGATGAGCGGTCACTCTTGATTATTGTACCTAGGCAGCTACTAGCTCGTTGCAACGCATGGATGCCACATAGGCAGCTACATGAATGGGTTAATTTTACTAGGTCAGGATCCAAATCATTTATGATTCGTATTGGATCTTGCCCTAGCTATCTGCTTCTTCCCTAGCGGCCCTCAAATCCTGTGCACGAGCATGTTCATAATTAAAAAGGATGTCATCACTCATCACACACCAATTAGGGCTCAATTCGCGGTTTACCCCTCTTCCCAATAGCCAGTAGCAAATTACCTCTCTTACCAATGGTCTTCAAAATTTGCCCTACTTAGAGTTGGCTGATTCAACATGTACCCTTTAGCTATTTTTACGCCGGTTCTGCCCCTCTTCTTTCTCTCGCCGGCGGCCTATGCGCCATGGGCGCCGCCGCCACCTCAATGCCGCCGCGATATTCTTTACCTTTGGCATTGAGAATGGGGTACCACGCCAGGAGCTCCTCCAGGGCCTCCTAGTCCCGCAGGCCGGGTGCCGCCTCCACTGGCTCGTCGCTCTCGACGGACTTGCAGCGCGCCTCCTGCTTGGGGGACAAGAACTCCGCGCCGGCGGCCCAGGACGCGCTCCGCCTCGTCGAGATACAGACTCCACAGCCCTGCCGCTCCACGCCGGCCAGTCCGGGTCTGCCTCCTCTGCCGCGCGCACGAGGAACGGCGACCAGAATAGCGCGACCGTGAACCCGTACACCATGGACCTGCCCTGGGCCGTGTCGAAGCGGGGCAGCTTGCACCCCGCCGGCCGCCAC
>LAPY01003083.1:0-11981 GCA_000970635.1 Eragrostis tef | reverse complement strand
CCTGAATACTTTCAATGCACTAACCCAGAAAAACTCAAACAAAAAAACTGATATATTAAGAAACATCTACTCAGGTCTTCTCTGAATATTTTCAACCATTCAAATGTGCAGGGAAAGGTGATATATAAACAGTTGAGAGTATCTTTACCTCAGAAAACTAAACACACAGATCATATACGAATCCATTCAGATGGGCTCTGTATGATTGTTTTTTGTGTCTTGCCATGGAATCAAAACAAATAACTGCAGCAGAGATATCATGGATGCTGTGTCACACTTCAACTCGGAAAATAATACTATTTGTGGACAATACGGACGCAATGCGAATTCATATGTAAAATAGGAACAGAAAATTGAGAAACATGGAGTGGCTATAACTGGTGCTTACTACATTTTCTTGCTTAGTGCAGTCGGCGGGCCTTCCCAGCTGACCTCTCAGCGTATTAAGCCTTCCTCGTTCGATTTTATGGATCAAATTGGGTTATTTAGTAATCCTCAACAGCAGATCATGTATACATATATAGGGGATCAGTGCATGTGCATGACGGTCAGATGGCTCATTGGCATTATGTATTTCCCACTACATGATATTATAACGGTTCCTCTATTCTAGCTAGCACTTAGCTGTGTTTGGCCGGGCACGATTGTCCTTACTCCATCGGCGCCACCACCGACAATAACAGCATGAAGTTTATATGCAGCCACACTGATTCTATGTGAAAGTTGGAAGATTTCGGTGTTCATGTATAAGCAGTAGGTCCCAGCCTGTACCAGACTACCAGTAGCAACAAGGTAGTGACGTTAAACAAAGATGCTGCCTACTTCGGCTCAGTGGCAATCTGCCAACATCTGACTCCTGAAAATGGCAAGGTGCAGAGTACATTGGAAGTACTATGAGTAGCAGAAACATCACTAGAGTAAAAATGACGCTGAAGTTGCTCAATGGCACTGGCTTTGCTTTGTAAAGCTCACATGCACGATCCGAGATCAGATCATCAGAAGAGCACTAAATAATGGGAACCACACATGAATGATGAGCGCTCGTACAACACCACACATGATCTGAGAATCCAGATAAAATTTTGGACTGGTTCAGTTGATTGAAGAGTGAAGCTTAACAACGACTCATGATTGGATGCTAATACATTTTTTTGTAATAAGCATGCAGCCCAACAGGCTGTTTCAGTGATTCACATAAGTATCAGAACTCAATAGCCCCGGCACGGTTGCATACAGGCCAACATGACACTGGTAAGTTTGTAATGAGTGACAGCAAAACGTTTTGTGAAGATATCGTATAAATAAGTGACAATTTTTGTTTTCTTTCAGTAGAAGCTTGAACATCAACAAATGGATTCGTCTTCATCAGCAGGCGCGGTTGCAGACTCACACCACATGATGACATGACCAGATATGCTGATACCAATTCCACACGGCTAGTGACTCGGCGGGGCTCTGAGCTGTCAATTCCTAATGCCAGCGATTGCCTCCACCCACCACCCAACTGCCGCCTCCGATCCATGCCGGCATAATGCCTCGGAGT
Organism: Eragrostis tef; assembly: GCA_000970635.1. Classification (NCBI taxonomy): domain Eukaryota; kingdom Viridiplantae; phylum Streptophyta; class Magnoliopsida; order Poales; family Poaceae; genus Eragrostis; species Eragrostis tef. Next base: position 10,438 of record LAPY01003083.1, on the reverse strand, counting down.
CGCTGGAGCTTCGCCGACGAGATCATCACCTGGTTAACGGAGTGAAGGGAAGGCCCCTCCCGTGAAGCATCTCCTTTAATAACGGAGGGTGAAGCGTTTCCATGATCGGGGAGGCGTCGGGAGCTCGAGGTCTGCAAGACGAGTCACCGGAAATCCATGGCCGCCGCCATTACTCTGTTCTCTCTTGGGCGGGGTGGGACGGCGGGAGGCCTCGGGGTGGCGCAAGAGTGCTATATCCAGCAGGGCATGGATCGCAGGCCATCCGAGCGCCTATGCAGCCGGCCTCCTCCGCGTTGGGCGACCGGAGCGGCCATGGGCGCCGCACGTGCGGCGGCGCACGGAGCTCCTTGACCGGAGCCGCCGCCGAGTCAGGATCCTCAATCTGGGCCGCAAAATTTTGATCTAACAGCGTTCGGGTGCTCGCACGGCAGCTGACCGTAGTCAACAGGTTTTAGTGGAAATATTGCAGAAAACTCCCTAAAATGGATCGCGATTAATAATCGCGATCCAGTATTTTACATAAAACACCCTAGTCTGGATCGCGACTAATAATCGCGATCTAAATTTTTACAAAGAACCCCTTAAACTGGATCGCGACTATTAATCGCGATCCAATATTTTGCGATTAAAACCCCGAACTGGATAAGAATTTCGAAAATGCCCATAAGTTAGATTTGCCTGTGTTCTTCCTCCTCGCGGCCTCGCCGCGCCTTTGTGAAGCGACGCCGGCGGAGGCGACGCCGGCGGTGGAGTTCCTCTGCGGCAAACTGAAGCGCGAGTTCCCCTTCCACCATCCTCCCCGCCTCTGCCTTCCTCTCCACCGTCCCAGCTCCCCTCGCCATCGTCCCCCATCCTTTGCGTGCATCGTTTCCGGCGAGCTCAACGCCCCATAATGCCCCGCCCCCACCGGAATTTAAAGTTCTTGAGGCACCCCGCACACCCCATCTATCCTTCACTTTATTCTGATTCTTCTTTTGTAACACCATCCGAACTTTGCCCATGCGTGAAGGAAGGTGCGAATAAAATTAGATCTTGAACTGCACTGAATTTGTTTTTTCAAGACCACAATAGCACTGAAGTTCTTCTGAATAAAGAATACCTCTGAATAGTAAATGGTCGATTGCTCATACAACGCCACATGATCTGAAAATCCAGCTAAAAGTATTTCGACAGGCACATCAGGCAATCAGTTTCTTCAAGAGGACTTTGAATGTGTCATTCCATATGGAGATAGTCATTTTAATGTCATGGTGCATCTGGACATCAAGAAACGACTGGATTTTTGGGGATATTGATCCATCAGTGGACGAATGCAAAAGAAAATTTGTGCGAGAATTCAAGCTACTGTTACACAGGGCAAAGAAGAAATACTTCCCCCAGATAGAGCAATGGCTTCAGTCAATATCTTAGTGTTACCTTTGTATTTTCTCCTTTTCTTATTTTTTTAGCTCTTTTCGGTTTCCTTTTTCAGAACTTGGTTTATTTCTGTTTTGTTTTCTGCTTGTAACTGCACTTTTACTTTCAATATATTATAACCAGTAGGGGGATCTCCCCCTCCTGTTCCCACTGTATGCAAGCGCCACGGCGAGACAATTTTAGCTAGGAGCTTCTTTCTTTCAGCCAGCTCCCCCAAAACAACTAAAAGCCACGGCAAATTAGTGATTTATGAGAGTATTTGTTCAACTTTTATTTGAGAAGTGGCTTATTTAGAAAAAAAACTTATCGTTTTTTTTGTCAGTAGAAGCGGCAAAAAGAAACAACATATGCATTAATTTCTTAACTAGAATGCCCCTGTAGATTTCCAGTTTTTTCACTCTCAATTCAAATTGAACTTTGTTGGTACAACTTCAGTTGTTGTTATCACTAGAATTAAAACAATAGGTAAAAACATGGAATATAGTCTCATGAAAAACAGCTTGCTGTATAAAGGAAAAAAAACCATTACATCAGTGAATTTGAAAAGTCCCATTTTGATAGAAGGTATGAACAACTCCTTCCGTTGCATTGGTTGGTTCACAAATGTGGAATTCAGCACCATGAAAAGTTGAAAACCAATTTGAAAATTCCCAGTATGATAAAAGGTATGAACAACTCCTTCCGTTGCATTGGTTGGTTTACCAATGTGGAATTCAATACCATGAGAAGCAAACCATTAGGATATGAGGTATAATTAAGGATCTCCATCACACACTTGTTTTCTTTCATTATTAGAATACAAGCAACTATGCAGTTATACAGAGTTTAAAACAGAATCGCTGTTCCACAAAGCATCTCTGCTATATAACCTTTGAATCCCTTGTTGTATCAAGGTCAAGGTGAATCACTTTTCAGAAGATTTCGTTGGTCCATCCATAGTTAGGTGCTTTTTCTCTTTACTTGCAGGAAAATAAAAGACACACTGTTAGGTGATACCAAAGAATCACCTAAAGTAATTTCCTAGAATGAATAAGGTTACATCATCTTTTTACAAGTCAGTGGTACACACCATGTACAGCTGGCAACCAATAGTCAAAAAGTCACAACAACATAGCGAAATCTAACCAATGTTGCCCGTACTTGTCCACTGAATCACAAGGTTACTTTCATGTTACTATATCTTCTACACAATTCTTCAATCACCAAAACTTGATCTTACAAAAACTATTTCATTCTTGGGATGACCTTCCCATTGGCAGCTTTGATAATCAGTAAATGCCACAAGATACATCTTCTGTCTAAATTGTAAAATAAATTTTGCGAGATCTTCTCGTAAATATCACCAATTTTCTGAGAGCTTCTAGTAGCATCAAGTCAGTATACAGGGGCAGGGTGGAACTCTATACAAAATGAGCTCTGATATAGCTTGATTATATTTCTTCAGAAAGAACTGCAGATGGAAGTCAATAGCAAATGAGCTGCTTTTGTGTTTACACCTTCAATCCTATATATCATCTGGACATCGTCCAGATTTGAGTTCACGCAGGTACTGAACACGACGATCGTCAATTCCTTTGATGAGAAACCATTTGATCATGGTGGTGCATGTTACCTTGTCTGGTTTGCATCGTCGTGCTTTCATCAGATCAAGAACTTCCCACATCTCTGCCAAGGCCCCCACCCTCCCATATGCATCCGCTAAACAGTTGAAGAACACAATATCCAAGGTTATATCCGAATTCTCGACAATCCTCAACACTGTCTTTATTTTCTTAACTTCGTGAAGAATCACCTAAAGTAATTTCCTAGAATGAATAAGGTTACATCATCTTTTTACAGGTCAGTGGTACGCACCACGTACAGCTGGCAACGAATAGTCAAAAAGTCACAACAACATAGCGAAATCTAACCAATGTTGCCAGTACTTCTTGTGCACTGATCACAAGGTTACTTTCATGTTACTACATCTTCTACACAGTTCTTCAATCACCAAAACTTGATCTTACAGAAACTATTTCATTCTGGGGATGACCTTCCCATTGGCAGCTTTGATAATCAATAAATGCCACAAGATACATCTTCTGTCTAAATTGTAAAATATAGTTTGTGAGAGCTTCTCGTAAACATCACCAATTTTGTGAGAGCTTCCAGTAGCATCAAGTCAGTATACAGGGGTAGGGTGTATACAAATTGAGCTCTGATATAGCTTGATTATATTTCTTCAGAAAGAACTGAAGATGGAAGTCAATAGCAAATGAGCTGCTCTGTGTTTACACCTTCATTCCTATATATCATCTGGACATCGCCCAGATTTGAGTTCACGCAGGTACTGAACACGACGATCGTCAATTCCTTTGATGAGAAACCATTTGATCATGGTGGTGCATGTTACCTTGTCTGGTTTGCATCGTCGTGCTTTCATCAGATCAAGAACTTCCCACATCTCTGCCAAGGCCCCCACCCTCCCATATGCATCCGCTAAACAGTTGAAGAACACAATATCCAAGGTTATATCCGAATTCTCGACAATCCTCAACACTGTCTTTATTTTCTTAACTTCGTGAGCCCTTCCATATGCTCTAACCAGTGAACATAGTGTAACACAGTTGGGCTTTATACGCTCAGATTTCATTAGTCTAAATATGTATTCCATCTGTTCGAGGTCTCCAGCTCTTCCAAATGCATCAATAACTACATTGTATGTGACTATTGTCCAAGAGTAGTAATACTTCTGCATGTACTCCATCACAGCTCCCATCTTCTCATACATTTTGGCTTTACCATACGAGTCGAGTAAGATATTGTAGGTCTTAATGTTTGGGGTAATACCAGAGGCCTGGAACTTCTCATAGCAGCTTTCCATGGTCTCAATCTGACCACTGCCGCCAAAAGCTCTGAGAGTAGAATTCATTGTCCACACATCAGGCTTGCAATTTTCTGACAACATCTTCAGAAGAGTTGATTCCATCTCAGCAAACCTAAAGAATAAAACACTGTTAGCTGAATTGTACTTCACTGAACTCATTTCAGGAATAACTAGAAGTTTAGATAGAAAATGCAACAAATGAAAGCATCGCTCTGAACTCTAGTTTGCCTGTTATATTAGTGCATAGTTCATGCATTCCGGAAGTGTGGTAACTTAAATAGAAATTTCAGGAAAATACACTGCATTCCTTTCGAATTGTTAACTTGTAAACTTTTAGGAATTCACTTACTAACAATTATCAAACATAAGAATGCCATGTTTATAGATTATAAAAGCATAGGATGTGCTGCCATTTACCTTCCTGACTTTCCGTAAGCATCGATCAACGTATTATATGTCACGGTATTGGGGCGGATACCCGCACGTGTCATATCGGCCAGTAAACTCTTCACCTTCTCAAAATCATAGGCGTGCAGGCATGACTTGATGAGAATCGAGTATGTCTGCACATCCGGCCGGCAGCCAGGGCTGGCCTTCATCCGATCAAGCAAGGCAAACGCCTCGCCGAAGCTGCCGCTCCTGCTGTACGCAGAGAGAAGGGCCGTGTAGGACTCGAGGTTGGGAGCGCAGCCTTCGTCAATCATCGCCTGGAAGAGCTCGTGTGCCTTCTCCGGTTGCTTGCACTTGCCGAGCATGGTGATGAGCTTGATGTAGATGCCGATGTGCGGCCTGTACCACACCTGGTCCCGCATTAGCTCGAACACCTGCGCGGCAATGGGAGCGGCAGAGTGAACATCGTTTCTGTCCAGAAACGTAGGCAGTGTGCAATGTAATGGTGCCGTGTCTGTCGTTGTTAAGGGAAGGGGAGGAGGAGGACCTTGAGTGCGGAGTCCCAGCGGAGGGCGGCGATGCGTTCGTGGAGAGCCTCGAGGACGGTGCGGGGGAGGAGACGTCGGGTGCCCTTGCCGGGCTTGCGCGTGTCGAGGACGGCCTTGGTGGCCTCGCGCCGGAGGATGACGGACAGCGCCTTCCGGGACGCGATCTTCCGGTTCACCTCCTCCTTCCGCCGCCGCTCCGCCTCTTCGTCATCCTCATCCTCCGCGGCTCGCCGGCGGCGGAGAACGCGCGGCTGGCGGGGCGGCGGTGACCGCGCGAGGCGGGGGCGGTGAGGGAGGTGGGCACCGCCACCGGCGCGGCGGCCATTGGCGGGTCGGAGGAAGCTCTGCCTGCGGCGGCTGACCTGCGGGAGTGGCGAGATTTTTGTCTTTGCCGACGCGGCGGGGCTGAGGGGACTGCGAGGGGACAGTGTGGATGAGACACGGACCGCGAGTTCAGTCCGCTCTCTGCTGTGGCGACTGGCGGCAAGCGGGGCAAACTGCAACGTGCGGTGGCTCCAGCGGCAGCTGGATGAGGAACCAACGGTTGGGATCTCCCGTGACTGTTTGCTGTGGAGGATACCGTTGAGCATTACGTTAAGTCTCCTGTATGTCGTCAAGGTCCGATCAACCTCAAGATCCGATAAACCACTCTGGAAAATACTACGAGACCAAGAGTCATAGTTCGGTGCAGGAGCACTTGTTCGTCTGGCTGCTTTGCAGCAGCTACAGTGTTTCAGATATTTTTTCTGCAGCCACTACAGTGTTTACAGTTATTTTTCTGCAACCGTAACCTGCCGAACAGAGCCTTTCACACTCGCATCGCCATGAGAACTAATCGTCAGTGAAGGATCGCGGAATGCAGATTAGCACCTTAACGGTATATGACGCTTTGTTTCCTCGAGGTTTACAACATACTGATCCAAAACAGGTCACGGTAACTTGGTAAAGAAAAAATTAGGATCCATCAGGAGCTAGCTACCCAATACTTATTGGTCCTCAATAGCTAACTATGTACAAGGTAGGCTCGCTCAAGTCTCCGCTCAGCAGATCACCATGGACTAGTGCATCTGAACAGGCAGATCACCATGGACTAGTGCACCTGAACAGGCAGATACATTCCCTGGACCGTGCACTAGAAGTCTAGAACCATCAAGAGCAGAGGCACAACCATCGACCAACAGATCACCAGACTCCGCGTTCTAGAAAACAGAGACCACCAGGCTTCGTTCTTCACATGTACGAGTCAAGATAATCAAACTGATGGATCATCCTGTACTGCAGCAAGCTGGCATAGACGCGGTCGCACACCCCGACAAACAAGGACTCGTTGTCCGGGCTGAGCGTAATTCCAGACACCTCGCCGAAGAAGTCGATCTCCTGCCGCTTCTTGTAGTCCGCTGCAGCACTGTAGACGTGTACAAAGTCGGCGGGTTCCGAAAAGAGCAGGAACTGCCCGTCGGAGGAGTAGCGGATGCAACGGATCGCCCCGATGTTGCCCCTAAGGACCGCGAGCGAGGTCGACGTGTTTCGGATGTCCCAAACACGGCAGGTCTTGTCCTGGTTCCCCGTTGCAAAGGTGCGGCCATCCGGGTGCCATGCCGAAGCGAACGAGTAGTCCAGGTGGCCGACGAGGGTAGATGTTACCTGCAAAAAACAACGATTCAGCATTTCTGTTCTCATGACTATTCATCTAACAAAACATGATTGAAATGCCTGCAAGCTCTCAAGCAATCATCACAAATGATTAAGGTGTTGAAAATCATTTTAGCAATGTAATGATAGAATGGTAGTAGTACAACGACAATGGTTAACCAAATTGCAAAAATACCTTCCCATTTTGCGAATCCACAAGAAGAGCATCCCGATCATCTCCAACTACTGCCAAAAGTTTCCGATCTGGACTCACGGATGTGTGCTGTTATTATGGAAGAAAGCAAATGAGAACAGTCAAATATGGACGAAAGCACCCCAAAATTTATTCTAGAGCCCAATGAGACAACTTACATTTACTGGCCAGTTATAACGGAAGTGGTTCAAGAGCTGAAATCTTTCCATATCATATTCACGGACGCCGCAATCATTATTAGATACAGTAATGCGCAAGCTTCCACTGCAAAAAAATTTTAGACTTTCAGATTTTTATCGCAATGTACATATACAGACAGATCCAGAAAAGTGGAACATTTTTACCTCGTCGATCTGTGTATATCTATGGCATTTGTTATAGCATTGTCACTCAAAGTTGTCCTCGTACAAAATTTAACATTACAATCTGCCAAACCCTGTACCAACACAAAGAAATGAGTGAGCATTATTAATTTATTCAAAGCACCAATTATATCAAAGCAAAATAAGATGCCTCAAAAATACAGCCCAGGAGTATCTCTACGATCTTAAAAATTATGACTTGCATCTTGCCTTTTAGATCTTCAACACATGGAATAAACTACATATATAAGAGATATTGAAAGGAAAATGAATAGTTAAACAACAGTGATGGGAAAAGATGTTACTCCTGAAAGTCAAAAGTTACACCTGGATCTTTATTGGCTCCTTACCTTGCAAACTAGCTCTCCTTGAAAACCACCGGCTACCAGTAAACCCTCATTCACAGCAAGTGTGCTAACTTGGACCCCAGAAAACCCTTCTAACAAACTCCCAGGGTGTTTCTGTGTAAAAAAAAAAGAGACACTTATATTAATAACGAGAAGCTGAGAAGTGTGGAATTCAAGTAAACATGAACGGATCTGCAAGCAAGCAGAAAATTGTAGGTAAGGGGCAAACCTCCGCTGGAGCAACATGCCCTGAGAAGTCTAGGACCTCTGACAACTTATGAGACAATGATGACCAGTGGCCTACTGTGGAATTCGACATAAAGTAGACATCGTGCTTCGAGGTTGCCCATAACAAATTCCTAAGCTGCACAAGAAATAGTTTGTCAGTATTGTGCAGCCTCAGGAGTATGACAACTGCGCAATGCAGAAAAAACATAACTCTTCTTTGTTGACAGCAAATAACAAGCTGACCATAATGCAAAGGAACATACCATGATTCCTTTTTCTTCATTTTCAACCATAATTCATAATATCTTTTATGGGAAACTAGCATAACCTATTTTTATTCATTTCAACTATCATATCTGTCATTATTGCATTTTAAAGGCAATGAATTGCACAATTTCTATTATAACCACAAAATAACTAGCATATTTCTTTTCTCCCTCAGTTCCTCCCCAGCAGGGATACAAATCATACAACCAGGTCGCATGTTCATTAAGATAAAAGTGTCAATGGTGACAAGAAAGAAGGAAAATGGATAGTCCATGACAACTTTTTATCACAAAAATACTACACTACAGACTGCATATTCTGCGCTAAAAGGAAAATGCACATCACCTGAAAATGGAGAATCGATGGCTTTACTAATCTAGTGTTGTGGTGAAACTCATAATATTTGCTGCTCGGCTCCACTTGCTTGCATAACTAAGAAAAAATATAAAAAGAAAAAAAATTAGGAAATGCAAACATTTGGAAAGATAACAAGCATTTGATAAACTGAACTAGATGGTATTGAAGACCTTATCCATGAGCTCTCCGGATTGAGGGAAGTTTTCGTAGTTTTTGTACTGTTCCAACCTAGCTTTTCTGTAATCTTGCCTGCTTATATTTAGCCTATCCCAAGGTATGCCTTGTATATCCTTTCCTGCCTTTGCTTCAGCTACCGATGTGTCAGATATCCTAGTGAGCTGCAGAATTAACGATATATCAGATCACTTAATCAACAACGTATGAACAATTCGTCCTAACATTTCAATTTCAAAATATGGAAACAGAACATAGGAAAAATTCCAGGAATAATACTATTTCTATGTCACTGATTAACTACAGGAGCCAGTACCACGTCATGTTGATAATAGGATAAGCTCATGTAGGATAAATGGTTGTTAGTTCTTACACACACACACAAAAAAAAAAAGACCCCGGCAAACAGGCTAAGTAATCATTTATTTCAAAAGGTGAATTAAACTTAACTCCAATCAACAAGGACAAGACATCAGTCTTATCTCCTAACTGAAAACCATGTTTTATGCTCTTTGGTCTCAGCCTCAGCCAATTCAAGAAAGACTGAAACAATGCATCTGCAGCGCCGTGCCATGTTGGACACAGAAAATAATGCAATACATGCTTTGTATGAAAGCAACATATCAGAGGGGACGGTAAGCCAAGTCATTATTGGCTGGAGATAAGCACAAAGGAAGAAGGGCTAGAAATCTAGAGCTACATGATTGGCCAAAAATAATCTGCCCCACAAGCCCAGTCAACATCAAGTCTCCCCCACCCATAAAAAATTCAGCAGGCAAAGACTAAATGAGGAAAATACAGCCTTTTGATTTAGCCAGCAAATAAGAGTAACTTTTTACACTTAATTGGGTATATCACTGCACTAAGGTTCCATTGCGAGTGTGGCATGCTTTGAAATTTAGTAGAATTCTGTTTTCTATTCTATAAATTCCTAGGCAGATGGCAAGCTATTGGGTCTGCTTTCGTCGTCATACCAGAACAATCAACTTCTTGTTTTTAACTACTTTTGCACATGTCTACGCCGTTCATCCTAGCATCACCAGCACAATCATACCCATAAAACTAATCGTCAATTCGTACTTAATTATAAACTTCTATCAACTTTCTTGTTTTTTAACTACTTTTGCACATGTCCTCAACGCGCATCCTAGCATCGCCAGCACAATCAAACTGTAAAACTAACCTTAAACTATACTAGACCATATACTTTTAATTCTCATACACCGAACACAGTATGGAGAAAGATAAGATTACGCCGTGTCCAAGAGCAATTTTAATTCCGACATGTACCGTGGCATGATACCTGCCAAGCCCTGTACTATCTCAAGCCTGACTTCGCTAGGTGAATAAAAAACCAGAAGCTGAGGTCATCAATCGAGGACAGCAAATCACGCGTCGGCTTCCTCAGATGCGAAATCCAAACAGAAAAAGCAACCCATCAACGGAACCAATGAAGGTTGTACCGACCAGCGAGTAGTCGTCGTCGTCGCCGTCCGCGCCGCCGTTCCTCCGGTCGGCATCCTGGTCGTGGAACTCTTCTACCGCCTCCACGTCCATCTCTACGTCCGACGCGCCGCCGTCGTGCTCGTCCGCCATGTAATGCTCCGCAGCCGCGGCCGCGCTATCCCGCGCGCTCG